>JAQQAE010013673.1:0-12660 GCA_029823295.1 Pseudamia nigra | reverse complement strand
CTCCAGACCTCTGCCTCTTCCAGCCACCTGTTCCTGCCCGTCCTGGTTCGCGTCTGCTCCAGTCTCCCAAGTCCGTCATCCTGCTTCATCCCGGCCCGTCTTGGTTCCCCTCCTTCGCCGCCTTGCCTCCATTCCTCGTTGCTTCCCCATGTTTGGAAATTCACAGAGCACTGTAAATAAACTCACTGAACTTAACTCAGCAGTGTTGTCAGCTTCTCCCTTGTGATAGATCGGACTGGCCAAATCATGGACCCTGCTGAGTCAGATTACAGTGATGCATTAAGCTCCATGAAATACGATTAGAACGCATCCAGTCCCAGCTGTCCTTGCTAGCTGCTTTGGCGTCCGCCCTGACTGATCAGCTTCCTGCTCTCGTCCCACAGCCGGCCCCGCCCCTGCAGCAGGCCCCTCTGTCGGTCCTGCCAACTATCCCAATGGGAGATCCCTCTGTGTTCCATGACTCCCCCTCGTCAGATGATGAGTCTGACTCTGGAGACCTTCGTCTGGACAGTCATCTCCAGGACCGCCAACGAGGACATGGCGCCCCCCTGCATCATGTCTGTACACTGCACTCTGCTGCAGCCCTGGGTCCCCAGTCGCACCACCAACTGCCCTCACCATGGGAAACACCAGCGCACCCCACTGGCTTGGAGGAGCCCAGGCCGTTGGGAAGGATGCGTCTCTCGGCTGAGGAGCAGCAGCGATGGATCAAGTTGGGTAACTGCCTGTATTGTGGGCGCTCTGGTCATCTGATTTCTGGTTGTCCAGTTAAGCCAGAAGATCAGAGAACCCAACCATCAGTAGTTCTGGGGTCCTCAATAGATCAGAGTTCCCACAATGCTTTTCGCCCCAGGCCTTCTCTATCTGCCACCCTTTACACTGCTCACACCTCCCTCTCCCTGTCTGTTTTAATCGACTCCGGTTCAGACAATAATTTAATTGATGAGAAAGTTGTCCAACAGCTCCACATTCCACTCAAACCCTTCTCAGTTCCCATTTCGGTTAAAACAATTGACGGCAGCACCATTTCCCGCATTACCCATGTCACTGAACCTGTAACCCTCGCCACCTCTGGTAATCACTCAGAAAAGATTCCCTTCAAAATAATGTCGGTTCCGGATGTTCCCCTGCAGCTGGGCTATTCGTGGCTCAGTCAACACAGCCCCCACATTGACTGGCAAAAAAACAAAATTCTCACTTGAAGTTCATTTTGCCATGCGAACTGTATCCGATCTGCGGTCGTTCCCATCACCTCCCCAGAGAAGCCAGCATCCACTGATTTGACATCCATACCCAAGTGCTACCACGATCTCGCTGAAGTTTTCAGTAAGAGATGCGCCACTGTCTTGCCTCCCCACCGTCCCTACGATTGCGCCATTGATTTGGTTCCTGATGCTCCTCTCCCCTCTGGCCGCCTGTTTAACGTGTCTCGACCAGAGAGGGAGGCGATGGAGATGTACATTAGTGAGTCATTAGCCAATGGTCACACCCGTCCGTCCAACTCTCCTGTTGCCGCCGGATTCTTCTTTGTGTCGAAGAAGGATGACACCCCTCGCCCCTGTATAGACTATCGTGGCCTAAACAACATTACAGTGAAAAACAAACATCCCCTTCCTCTGCTTTCCTCTGCCTGGGAGCCATTGCAGGGCGCCACAATCTTTTCCAAATTGGACTTGCGCAACGCATACCACCAGATTCGGATAAAGGAGGGTGATGAGTGGAAGACCGTATTTAACACCCCACTGGGTCATTTCGAGTATTTAGTGATGCCATTCGGTCTCACTAATGCTCCAGCGGTCTTCCAAACCCTCATGAACGACGTGCATCGGGACTATCTGAACTGTTTCGTGTTCGTTTATTTGGATGACATCCTCATCTTCTCCAGGACCCCTGAGCAACACATCCATCATGTCCGCCTTGTTCTCCAGCGCCTGCTGTATGTACTTATTCCCAACATGAAACTGATGTACACTTTATTCCATTTTGTATTTTTTCAGTTTCACTCTGTGTTTTTATGCCACAATCACATTGTAAGCCGTCTATGAAGACTGTAATATAGGAGCCAGAAAGGCACTCAGCTTTCCTGGCTCGTGAAAACCAAGTTTGGATTGCTGTTTATCTGCGTTAACATACAAGAGTATCTAACACGCAGTGGTAACAGTACAGTGAAAGGCCAGCGAGTAGTTGGTGGAAAGTGAACAGCTAAGACATCAGCAAGTGAACTGTGAAACCCAAGACAGAGCAATGGACAATGAAGAAAAGGCCATCTCCTTCCACAGCCACAAGTCTTCATCCAAAGCAACATCCAAAGGTACCTCCAGACACTCATCAAAATCCAGTGTAGCCGAAGCAGCAGCCATGGCCCGAGCTTCAGCAGAAGCCACAATGACTAAAGCCTCATATTGATAAAAGCAATTGGAAATAAAGAAACAACAAGCGAGGCTAGAATTGGAAAAGGCAACACTTCAGGCAGATTTAGAGATACTAGAGATGGAAAAGGAAGCTGCAGCCGCTACAGCCAAAGCCAAAGTCCTTGAAGCAGCTGCAGCCTGTGAGCAGGATGAGACAACCTCCATAAAGAACGATTGTATGCCCCACCGGAACTTGTTCAGCAAAGAACTGCAGAGTACTTGCAACATCAAGTTCAACTGAACCAACAGACGCAACCACTTCAAGACGGGTCAACTCAACTTTATCAAAGTAACACATCAATGTTAACGCAAGCGAGACCTACAAAAAATCTCTCTCCACCAGCATACAATAAAACATACTAAATCAATCCATCCTCAGACACGCAGAGATGATGTTAAGCCATTTTATCTGACTCATGACGATAACAGCCCGCCTATGACAGACTTTGCTCTTTGCATGCAAGGTACTTGCGTGCAAGGTACTTGTACGCAGAGAGCTGGTCACAACAGAACATAAGTATAATGACACCCCGTGAACTTTAGAGCATGGCAGTCATCGTTTCTTAATGCAACGGATGGTGTGGGACTCACATACAGTGAAGAATTAGACCTCCTCATCAAGTAAGGAGTCCTCTGAACATGTCAAATTGAACCAATCAATGGAGGCTTATGTCTGGATCTCCCACCTCTCATTAAATGTAATGAGATAATGTTCAACAGAGACGAAATACCAACACCCGAAACTGCTCTTGCACATGCTCACCTGAAACATCTTGCTCCTCACATTCCCAAGTACGACCCTGATGCCCTGATGACAGTGCTACTGGGCAGAGATATCATACAAATCCACAAGGTGAGGCAACAAGTCAATGGCCCCCACAACTCTCCCTTTGCCCAGTGTCTGGACCTTGGCTGGGTAATTGTGGGTGAAGTGTGTGTCAAAGCTCATAAGCAAACTCTCAATGTCTATAAAATTCACATGCTGCACAATGGACGCCCATCTCTCCTCACTCCCTGCCATAACAGTATCAACGTTAAGGCATCATTGAGATCTGGGCTACGGCGGGGAGCCCTGGAATGGCCCCTCTACACACAGCTTAAGACCCAGTACAGCTGAGGATACGCTTGGGTAAAAGGTTTTTGAGCGTACAGAGAATGATAACAAGTGTGCCATGTCCTTCGAGGATAAGTCCATCAAGACAAAAAGAACAATTGGATTGCCCCCTTGCCATTCAGGTCCCCCCAACTGGTGCTCTTAAACAATAGAGACCAAGCAGTATCTAGGCTCAGCTCCTTGAAACGCAACTTAACAAAAAACCCTCAAATGAAACAAGAGTTCTCAGAATTTATGGATAAGCTGTTCGAGAACAATCATGCTGAGATTGTACCACCCATCAGTGACAACACAGAATGTTGGTACCTGCCAATCTTTGGGGTTTATCACCCCCAGTAACCCTAACAGATACGAGTCGTCTTTGACTCAAGTGCTGAACATTTTGGCGTGTCCCTCAACTCAGTGCTACTAACTAGCCCAGATCTCAATAATGCCTTCCTCGGCGTGCTGATATGGTTTAGAAAAGAACTCATTGCTGTCACTGCTGATATCCAACAGATGTTTTATGGATTCCTAGTCAGGCAGGCCCACAGAGACTTTTTGAGGTTCTTATGTTACAAAGTGATCTGTCTAAAGAGGTACAGGAGTATCGCATGCGAGTGCAAGATTGGGATAGTCCTCTCCCTGAGGACAAAATGAACATATGGGAAATTTTGTCCTCAGGGAGAGGAGTATCCCAATCTTGAACATATGGGCAATGAACATATGGGAAATATGGAAAATGTCACTGCAAGATCTGAGCACTCTCAAAGTACCACACTGCTACATACCAGTTTCCCTTTCAAAATCCAACTACACTGAACTGTGTATCTTCTGCGAGGCTTCAGGCTGGGCTGTTGCAGCAGTAGCGTACTTGAGAACTGTCAACGAAAAGGAGAGTGCGAAGTTGGATTTGTACTTGGCAAAGCAAAACTGTCACCACAGCCAGAGCCGACAATACCTCGCCTTGAACTATGTGCAGCTGTTTTAGCAGTCGAGATAGTGGAGCTCATTCTGGATGAAACTGATCACAAACCTGATGCTGTCAAATTCTACTGTGATAGCAGAGTGGTTTTGGGATACATTGGCAATGATTCAAAACGATTCTACATCTACGTCCACAACCGTGTTCATCGTATATATGCCAGTCCACATCCCCCGAACAGTGGCACTATGTCGCATCGGCGCAAAATCCTGCAGACACTGCAACCAGATCTGTACCTGACTCACAGTTTATGAACACTATGTGGTTTAAGGAACTAGACTTTCTTTACAAACCACCACAGCCCAAGACACATGTTCCTTTTGAGTTAATCGAGCCTGAAGGAAACATTGAAATCTACAAGTCACTAAACTGGCTACACGTGTTCAAGAGTAAGGACTCACATGTGAGCGCTTCCAACGCTTTTCTACATGGAGCTCACTAGTACGCGCCATCTCCTTCCTGATTCATCAGGCTCATTCTCACACATCCCGTACCTCATCAAACCATGCATGTAAAGGCTGGCATCAATGTAACAAGCCACACACTCCTGACGAACTGGAAGCTGCCAGAATGCTCATTCTCCAGTCAGTTCAAATAAATGCGTATCCTGGTGAGTACGCTGCTCTCCAAGTCAATTTAGTTGTCCCTAGCTCAAGTCCCATTCTGAACCTTGATCCCTACATGGACAAAGAAAACCTTATAAGAGTCGGAGGCCGCCTCAAACATGCATCGCTGAAAGCAGAGGTAAAACACCCAATCATTCTCCCAAATAAACACCATGTGACTAAGCTTCTCGTGATACACTACCACACAAAGGTTATGCACTAAGGAAGGCATTTTACAGAAGGTGCTATCAGACAAGCTGGATTCTGGATAGTAGCTTGCAAAAGGCTCTTCCATCATTCATGAGTGCGCAATATGTAAAAAACTCAGAGGAAAACTTGAAACCCAGAAAATGGCAGATCTTCCTCCAGAGAGACCTGACACATCCCCACCATTGTCATACGTCAGGCTGGACGTATTCGGCCCACGGACAGTGGTCACACGACATACGCGAGGTGGTGCAGCTCAAAGCAAAAGATGGGCCATACTATTCACGTGTATGCCTACTAGAGGTATACATATTGAAGTCATCGAGTCTATGGACACTAACAGTTGTTTGACTGCATTGCGGAGATTCTTCACAATAAGAGGCCCAGCAAAACAACTGAGATCTGATAGAGGCACCAACTTTATCGCAACCAGTGTTGAACTAGGAATGACACAATCAAACACAAAAAAGCCAGACATCCTGAACTACCTTCACACCAGTGCACATGGGAGTTTAACCCTCCACATGCTTCTCACATGGGAGGCGTCTGGAAAAGGATGATTGGTGTGACACGTAAAATACTGGACTTCATGTTCCTTCAGAGCAAGCATGCCCATCTGACACACGAGGCACTTTGCACCTTGATGGCCGAGGTATCGTCTATAATCAATGCAAGGCCCTTAGTTCCTATCTCAACAGACCCCTCCTCGCCATTCTTGCTTTCCCCCGCTATGCTCTTGACCTAGAAGCAACACATACCTCCTCCACCAGGAGACTTCGCTGGAAAAGACCTACTCAAGAATCAGGAAGACAGGTACAAGCGCTTGCCAACAACTTCTGGAGTTGCTGGAGGAACGAATACCTCAGCACTCTTCAGTCAAGACGCAAGTGGCACTCAGCTCACCACAACCTCCAACAAGGGGACATTGTGCTGCTGAAACAAGGTCAGGCACCAAGAAATGAATGGACTATGGCCATCATCACATCTACCTTTACCAGCCGTGATAGGAAAGTCAAGAAGGTCGAAGTGAGGACATCATCTCAGGGCGTCTCCAAGACCTACCTACGTCCTATCTCAGACATTGTTGTTCTGTTAAAAAATGGTCAAAGTTAAAAAAAAAAGGCAGTAGTGGCATCAGTAATGCCAGGTGGGGAGTGTTCTGTCCTCAGTAGAATGTAATACCTGTTCAGTTAAAACAAGGGTTATATTTTATGTTATAATATATAATGTTAAAATATGTTATATTTTAACATAATTCATGTTAAAATATATGTGTACAAGTAAAAAAAAAACTCTTATTGCAGTAAGTAAAGTTTCATCTGCATTTTATTTTGAAGGCATAGTTAGTAGTTGCAATGCATCTTGGGTAGCACAAGCGTCTCTGTTGAAAAAGTGTATCCAGTAGCCTGCACACTCATGTTCAAGGTGTCCATGTCTTACATTTTACCTGCACCTTTGACCTGTTCACACATGTTAACGACGCTGATTTGCGTATGAAAAGATCGCTAGTTATCACTGTTTAGCTGAAGCATCCTGCTAAACTGCCTCGATGTATTTAGTTACTCCCAGCATGAAACTGATGTACACTTTATTCCATTTTGTATTTTTTCAGTTTCACTCTGTGTTTTCACGCCACAATCACATTGTAAGCCGTCTATGAAGACTGTAATAAAGGAGCAAGAAAGGCGCTCAGCTTTCCTGGGTCGTGAAAACCGAGTTTGGTTTGCTGTTTATCTGCGTTAACATACAAGAGTATCTAACACGCAGTGGTAACAGTACAGAAACTTTAGTATTTTATGCATATTTACCCAATTTATTAATTGATTTGTCAGCACTTTTCTCATTTTGATAATGATTCTGTTAATTTCAGTTGGCTATTTTGTTGGCTTTTACAGATTTTCTTATTTTGTATTCATTTTTACTGATATTCTTCATTAACTGATGTTCAAAAAAGATCACTCCATTCTTTTACATGTTATGGTCTAGTACAATATGTAAAATGCTGTGGTATGTGGGTTCATTATCGGAAAATGTAGAAAGTATTGTAGTTCATAAAGACTTTTCCTAAGTTTAGGGCTTAAGGAGATGCCAAATTTGTCTTTTGGCACATGGGTTGAAAAAGTCTGGGAACTGCTGAGCTAAAGTAATTTGTTTTGCAATTAAACTTTAAGGCTGATGTAACAAAAGGAACTTAGCGGATGGAAGCTTTGACCCTCTGAGAATAAATGTGACAAACAAAAGAGCTCTCGCCTATTATTGTGAAAATGCATTTAGTCAGTGTATGTAACTTTAACTTTAAATGTAGCCTACATACCAGTGTTTGTTATGCAAACATGTCTCAAACAAAAGAGAGAATCAAAAACCATTAGGAGAATTTATAAAGAGAAGGAAAGTCAAAGGAGGAAATGGTGAAGAAAACCACATCAGAAACAGCCAGGATTGAGAGCATATTTCAGCTCACCTGTGTTTTGCCTCAGGTTAGACAGGAAAGTCAGGATAGAATAGACTCCCTCTCTAAGCCCTGCGAGACCTCTGCGTGTAGCCTAGCACCCACCCACCACTCTGTAGCTGCTCTTTGTTTACCTATGGAAATTCGAGCCAGGTAATATGGTGACGTAGCCAAACTGGGTGCCTTTTGCTTGCACCCTTCTCCCTTCCTCCAAACGCGACTGGTATCCGTAATAGCCTCCTGTCATCTACTTTATTTTCAGCGCAACATCCGAGAAAAACAGTAAAATTATTTTTTGTCGAAGTTACAGCGTCTCTACAGTATAGATGTTTTTTAAGGGAGTTATCGTGTTTTTTCCTGCTCCACACAGTTATGGGGTTGAAAGGTGGAAGTGATGCTACGTCTCCCTGCACCTGTGACCCACGCGCACACATCAACCTGATAGTACACAGTGGGACGCGCGAGCCATTGGGTGGAGCAGCAGCGTCGCGTGCTGCGGAATACATTTGAGTAGGTCGTTAACGCTGCGCGCGGGCTGGTGCAGATGCAGGTCGCTGAGTGTAAGCGCGAGGCGGGGGGTAATGGCGAACGGGTGCGGGCGGCGGTACGTCTTGTGAGGATACAGTAGACACCGGAGCGCAGAGACTCGAAGGCGGCAACGGCAACTGAAGAACACACGCAGGAGGAGAGGAGCCATGGAGGACGCGGAGCCCGCAGAGGACGGCTTGCTCGCGGGGTTGAGGTGGAACAGGAGCACACGAGACCAGGCTCAGCTGAAACATAAAATCCGGGATCTGCCGGGGCTACTCAAGCACGGGTTGCACCTGCGGAAGAAAAGCGTGAGTATCTAAAACCCACCGACCGCTGACTGACTCACTGCCCGTCCTTCCGTGTTTATTGGACGGTTTAATCTTTAAAGACATCAGTTTTCCTGACACCGCTTTGGTGTTGGGGCTGTTTCATAAGCCCGTCACGACTCAGGTGTTTTCATTTTGTAACAGGCATTACTGTCGCAGAGGCTGTGTGTGTGTGTATGTGTGTATCTATATATATATATATATATATATATATATATGTGTATATATATGTATATATAAATAAATAATCCATGATAACCATGTTGTTGGACACCATACCTTCACATTACCGTAGTCAAGGCAACGCAACCCTCCTAACTCAGTGTAGAAACGCATACATCTACACAAAAGCACACACCTACGTCTAGCTATAAACAGAAATCTGTGGATGTTTGTATGTCTATATTGACTAGAGTTTTTCTATTTGTTAATTCGGAATTGTTATTGATTGCTAAATCTACAAAATGCCATAAAATATATTTTACTCCCAGCTTGATTACTCAAATGCAGCAGCTTGTTTTGTATCAGCAGTACCAAACTCTTAAGCGATCAGTTGAAAATATCAATTAGAAATTTTCAGCTATTTATTTACTAAATCATTCTAGCAATTTATTGACTTATTGAGGAAATTGCTTACTTGGCATTATTTGCTTAATGTCTCTGGTTTATAATAGTCCCAATCCTAATGGGACAAATTTGTAAGTCAATGGACTGAAAAACATCAGGTACTGTGGTTCTCTGTCATGATGATTGGTCACTTGAATAGTAAATGTGTATTCTGTGTGCTCTGGTGTGGAACAAACTCACCTGATTGCTGTTTATAGTGTCATCTCTGCTCATGTTCATCATCCGTGAATGCCAGGAAAAACCTTGTCCCCAAATCCCTCCGTGGGATGGTGAGACAGACTGCTACGGCTCCAGTCCCACCAGGGCCTAATGTGCAAAAACAGTGTCTGCCGAGTAAAGCCATTTCAGATGGAGAACAACAGTTTGTTTCGTGTGACATGCTGTTATTGTAATCAGAGTTTAAATAATCACAACTGGGGGCCATTGTACCTGTTGAAAAAACACCTCATTTGGAAACGAATTCAGGAAGCAGCCTTGAAGTAATTTGTAACAGGGAAAATTACAGTGACAACATAGATTAATTCTAATGTAATCATAAAGAATAGATTAATGGAATGATCTATTATTGAGTCACATTTAAAACTGATTTGTGTGGCAGTGTCTAACTGAACCTTACCTTGTTTTTGAGTTGTAGGAATAGACAGATTCTATATTGTCAATGCACATTTGTACAATGAAAACAGAAAATGGTCGATTGAGGAGATAAGGGGGAAAATGGAAATTTTTCCTTTTTTAGTCTCATGTTTCTATGCACATGAGTGGGGGAGTGTGATGAATCATGGGTAACTAGTGTAAAGGTATGACTGTTCTGTGTAGACTGGTTCTTTATAGAGACTGACACTTGGCTATGCTTCACCTGGCATACAAAGATACAATTATGTGCATGTGTAATTTCTTACAAAAACAGACAAGAGTTGTTTTGGTACCATAATAAAGAAACATTTGCGCTGAATTATGCATGGATTAATCTTAAATTGCAACATCTCATTTCTAGAGACCCCAGTGGGTATATGTTAGTTTGGGCATACCTTCTCTTTCAGTAGGGTTTCTTTCTATTTTTTTTTTAATTCTTTTCAACATTGTCCATAATACTGAAGACATCCAAATTGTGAAAGAACATGTATGAAATTACACCATAAACAAAAATGGTTAAACAACTCAGAACATGACTGATATTTTAGATTGTCCAAAGTAACCACATTTAGCTTTGATGACAGCTTTGCACACTCATGGCATTCTCTCATCAGATTCACAAGATAGTCACCTGGAATGGTTTGTAGAGTAGTGTTTGTAGTTGTAGTAGCGCTAATAGGGCTAAGGAGCTGTACCCACCCTTCCTCTGCCCAAGACAACTGACTCTTGACCAAGCACACAAACTGCTCCAGGTGACAACCTCATGAATCTGATGAGAGAATTCGGAGTTGTCATCAAACTAAATTTCGCTACTTTGGACAAACTAAAATATAAAACATGTTCTGGGTTATTTTACACTTTTAGTTTAGAATATAATTCCATGGGTGTTATTATACGTTTTGTAAATAATGTGTGATGTTGAAAATAAAGCCACTGAAATAGAAGGTGCATCCATACTTTTGACTGGCAGCGTGTTGTACACATGTATGTGTAGAACACATCTTTTGTTGGTGATTAAGCATCTTGTGCATCTTTTTTTTTTCTCATTAATTTTTGTGTCATGTAGCAGTGCAAAACATATCAACATAAGCAGTTTTTTCACATTGTGGCATGTATTTCTTTGATGTTTTGCTGACAGCTTATGAGTTGAATTGAAACTGTTGTATTGCACTGGGCCATCTGTCATCTTTGGTTCCAGCCTGGAGCTGCCTCACCTTGGAGAATCCGGTTTCACATTATTGTTTGTTGTGACTTGCTCTGGTATTCAATTATTAGTGCTTTATTGGCTCTGATTTGAGAGAAGAAGAGTGATTTTGTTTACTTACTTTTACTTACTAAATTTCACTTGCTGACATCCTCTGTAACGTATTCATTCATCCACATGAAATACAATTATAAAATCTACCACACTTTCACAACTACTATCTAAGAGCAAAGTTGATTGTTAAGAATACATTTATCATTTTCCTCAGTGAACATATATTAAGCCTCACGTGCCTGTATATGCTAACATTGTATATGCTTGACATTCCCAAGGAGATGATCTAATTTGTGCTTTATGAATACAGCAAATCTGTGGCTTGTGGTGTGTTTTTATGTCTGCCAGCTGTATTTCACATCCATAACTGCACTATACTGGTACATTGATATAGGAAAGGGCAAGTAAAGTGTGGAGAAAGAAATGCACATTAGACTCAACACATGCACACATGCTAACTAGTATTTACACTTAAAAGATTAGCAGAGGGTGAAATATCTCTGCAACAACTTAAATCCACGCTTTACGTTTTGAATTGAAGTACTTAGTAAAGTCAACATGTTGTGTTATCTATGCAGAATGAGCAATTTCTGATTAAAGATGCAGACACTGAGAAAAAATATGCAAAACATATGCATACAAATGGAGGGATTTAGTGCATTTGTGGTACTTTGCAGCAATATTCAAAATAAATTCTCAAACTTGGCAAAAGATTAATTCACTGTATGCATATATGCTCATAGTTAAATTGATTAAATGGCCTTGTGGGACTGTGCTGCAAGGAGGTGCTGTGTTTGGCACTGTCACCTCAAAGCAAAAAGGAAGGGCTGTCTGGGAGTGTGTAGTTTGCATGTTCTCTCTGTGCTTGGACTGGTTTTGCTCCAGGCTCTGCTAGTCTTCAACAGTTCAGTGTGTGAGTGTTATCTCTTCATGGCTGTGTTCACACTATCAACATTACTGTTCAATTCAGATTTAGCTCTGTGATTTGATTATTTTTTTCTTTTTTTTTAAGGTGGCCAACAAAATAGGGTAGCACAATAAATCATATTGCAGTTATAATCACAATATTTCTGGTAAATTTTCAGAAACTTTCCATGGGAAGTTAAGCTGGGGAATTTTGGGAATGTTGACTCTTAACAGGGATTTCAGATACATTTTAGCATGTGACTGAGGAATAGCATAGATATTCTCAAATATACTTGCATGAAATCTGGTTGTTTTAGTCAAAATTATGCAACAATATATTTCCCCTAAAAAGATTTAAAATCCTTGTTAATGGCCAGCCTTCCGTTTTGCAAATTCCACATTCATGCAGTATGGGTTTCAGTGTAATTCACTGTGTTTCTGTTGCCAACTGTAAACATAACATACAGTAACCAACATGTCTGTCAGTTGCGTTTCAGCTCGGCTCCCGCTCGGCCAGGCGGCTGGCGGCTCGTAGCCTTGGTTGGCAATGACCCAAGTGCGTCAAATCACTAAATGGGGGCCCACAGGATGCACTGGGTCCAAACACCATCACTTCAGTTTTGTTTTCA
>JAQQAE010013672.1:0-12662 GCA_029823295.1 Pseudamia nigra | reverse complement strand
GACAATTGGGATCAAAAACAAAAGTGTTGCGTTTATATTTTTGTTGAGTGTATATTTGTACTGCATAAACAAACATTTGTGTTATTTAGTGCACTAGACTGTGATATTCACTGCAGTCACATCTGAAGTTTTATGAAAAAATAAAGTACAACTGCACCAATGTCTTCAGTTGTGTGTTCTCTTTATTTTTTTTTTCAAATATCTGCTTAGGAACCTCAGCTGAACCACAAACATCTGATCAGATCAGTGCTTCATGTGCCAAAAGAAACACTTCTCCATTCCTGTAACTCTTCTTTCACTCCTTGTTTTTCAGTTTCTCTCACTTCCAACTTGTCACCTTGCTTCTTCATTCCTTCCCCTTATTGTCTTGCAGCGTTCTTTCATTTGCAACTCTTATGACTTATGACATGGGCTGCACAGTGTGGTGAAACAGTCAATTTTGATTTGTTGACTTGCTTAATCATCAAGAAAAATTTGATTAGTTGTTTACAGTGCGCCACAGATAGTGTTTGATGGTTTTGGCAACTGCACCTATGAATACATTCCAAGTTCTTGAGATTTTTCACTCTGATCAACTGCCATAATATGGATTTATACACTAGTTGTTTGTAGCAATAATAATAGATGACTGATGGTCTAAAGCTGTGGTTCCCAAACTTTTTTGGGGGGCACCTAAATTTTAGAAATGACAAACTCTCATGACCCAAGTCACAAATCTATAAATCCTGAGGAGTGACTCTGTGCATTAAATGAATGTTTTCATCCTTTTTAACTGCTACTTTATAACATTACAAGGGGAACATTGTAAACTAGAGTAGGTAAATGACAAATTTTGAAGAAATGTACGCTAAAGAAATCACAGTTTTGTTTTATGTTTGTGGTTTTTACAACAGATAAACTATTTAATACTAAACAGCTGCACCTAGGCTCATATTCATTCTCAAAAGTATTATAATCAAAATTCTGCAAATATTCAGTATCAAAAACATAGTTCTTGCTTGCTTGAAATACAAAATTATTTTGTGACCAAAGTAAATACTCACCTGTGGGTCCCGACGCAGTATTTGGGAATAGCTAGCCTGAAGCAAGTTAAGAGGGTAAGAAATGAACTCTTGAAAAGGCCCGTGATTTGAAAATTGTTCCAGATGACAACCTTGTAAATCTGATGAGACAATGTCATGTGTGTGCAAAGCTGTCATCAAAGCTAAATGTGGGTGCATTTGCAGGTCTTCAGTATTAATGTGCAATGTAGACAGTAATAAATATTGAAAAGCTGAGGAGAACAAGCAGCTTCTACATCCTCTATGATGACCACTGGAAAATGTAACAGCACTAGTTGAAAACCACTGAATTAGATCACCTGGAATCCCTGTGGGCATTTCTTGGCCTTTAATTTGGTGCTGCTTTTCAATTAATGTAAATAGTTATGATGGCTTTAGAGGACAGTTGCAAAAGCATTATCCGTGTAAAAATGTCTGGGTTCAACTGTCCGCACTGTCAGCGATGCTCTTTGCATATTAATGAACTCCCCGGATCAAATCTGGATCATGACCAGCCAAGAGGAAATGAGTATCTGTTCATATTTGGTTGTTACGGCAGCATTACGGTGATGGATGAATCACCATGGAAACAACCACAATGTGGCTTGATTCCTCCATGACAACGCCATTATGGTGCGAATCCCATGGGTGGATGGATCTGGCTTTTGGAAAGAACGTTTGGCATCAACAGCCAACACAGAAATGAGTTGTCTTTCTGTTATGGATGTGTCTCATATGAAAACACACAGTAGGAGTTCAATCCAGGACCTGGGAGCTATTTTTTCACAGACAGACACTCTTTAAACAAAACAACCGTATTATAATATCGACAGTGTCTCAAGAGGCTGTCATAGAGGTGCAGATTCAAATCCTCTCAAGTGCGGTGTTATTAGGGATGTATGGTGTGAAAACAGAAAAACATCATTTCATATGACTCTCTCATTCCTTCACATTTTATATCATTCACTTGGCTTTATAGTTTACACTCCTGCCTGATGCAAGTTTATTTAGACTGTGTGCTCCGGGTTCACATTTGGTTTTTTACACACCAATATCTCTGTTTGGAGGAGTATTATACTGTATCTTTGACTATATTCACATTTATTTTGTTTAAAGTAGAGCTGCAAAATTAACCAAACTGCAAGCAAATCTACAACATTAATGCTATAACTGTAAAAGGCTGAAATGTAGAGCTAGCGTATGTAATCGCATATTCATATTAGATTCAGTGACATTGAGTGGAGAGATAAATTAAAGTAGCCTCTTATATATTCAGCCTCATCAGCTGGATTGTCGTCTGACAGTCAAAGGTTTGGATACACCTTCCTTTTCAGCTTTTTTCTTTATTTTTATTCTTTTCAACATTACACGTGAATACTGAAACATGCAAAAAAAACCAAACAAAAATGTCACGGGAGCCACATTGAGCTTTGATGACAGCTTTGCATCCTCTCATCAGATAGGCAGTCACCTAGAAAGGTTTTCAAATTACAAGTGCCATAAAAGGAAGACCAAGAGCTACCTCTGCTGCAGAGAATAAGTTTATTAAAATTAGCAGCTTCACAAAGCAAGGACAGCTGAGAGCCAGTTTCATCATAACATCCTATGGTTGTAGCGACTGCACTTGGAGGCACCTTATAAGTTATTAAGTTTCTTGCCATAACATTGATTTGTATAGCAGTCGCAGTAGATGTACTGAGTACTGATTAAGTACCCATCCTTCATCTGCACAAGACAACTGACGGTCAAAAGCACATTAAGAGGACAAGAAGCGACAGAAATTAACAATTGACAAAGCGCACCTCTGAGCTGAAAACCATTCCAGGTGATTACCTCATGAATCTGATGAGAGAATGGCATGAGCATGTAAAGCTGTCATCAAAGCTGAATGAAAAACCACTACAGGGAAGGCGTGGCCAAACATTTGACTGGCACAGTACCCCAGAGAAGAGTAACTATTAATTTATCAGCTCAAGATGCATTCCTATCAATTATCCAAATTTTTGACAGTTTTAACAGTCAATCAGTTCATTATGTCAGCAGTGGTACTGTACATAGCCAACACCCTACCACCTACAACTTCTACAACAGTAATGTCAGCCAAAACAAGCACAGCAGCAGATAAAGAAAGAATATGACTACACAGTGTTACCCCGGGTTACGAGATTAATCCGTTCCGGGATCAAGCTCGTGAAGTGAAAAACTCATGAGCCGGGACCAGTTTTCCCATAAGAATACATGTTCTCTTTTCTGATTTTTATTCACTGGTTTTGGCCTGTTTCACCACACTTTCATCATCATCATCACCTTCAGTAGGCAATGATCTTTTAGAGGTTTGCCCCTGCCTGAGTGACTCCCAGGGGAGTAGATGGCATATTTCAGGTGAAAAAAGGCAAAAAAAAAAAATTACTCACAACCCGAGTATTTTTTCTCGTGAGATGGGACAAAATTTTGCCCGATGTCTTCCTCGTAACCCGAAAACCCGAGGTTCCACTGTACAGTGAAAATACAAATAATAAACTACAGGAACTTTTAAACTTTGTACAATCAAGATGTACTTTGAACTGTTCAGTCATAGTGTTGTTTTGCTGCAACACCCAAATTAAAACTGTCAGATGAAAAGGTTAACGAACACTTGTGAAGCAGTAACAGCCTCATTTACACTGAATGGAATCCCTCACACACACACGCAAACACACACACATCTATTCATCTACTGAGAAAGAGCAGACACACTAACACCAGTCACAAAGAGGAGGACTTTCCATCCACCCTTGATTTACAATCTGTCTTTGTCTCGGGACAAACGCACACACTAATGGCAGCAAAAAGGACACGGTTCCACGCCTAAAATGGTCTCATCGCCAACTCGCTGAGCGGCACTGTGACACCACAACAGCACGCAATTTAAATCTCAGCTCACTTTCTATCGCTGAGATGTATGCCCTGCCTCCACTTTTCATTCAATTGCATCCAATCGCACAGCTATTATTTCCCATGACGCCATCAATCCATGGTGATGCTCTAATGCCCAGTTCTGTAAACATTCTGGTGACATTATAAAACATTACATACCCCACTGTTTCTACACATTTAAACCTGTCTTCTTCTTGTTTTTAACCTTACTGTTCATTTTCTACATCTTCACACTACAGTCTGGGTCAGTTTTGAAGTGTCTACAGCAAAAGTTTCAACCACATATCTATTTGGAATACACAAATATCCTATCTGATGATGAATATGCAATTAATCCTTTATTAATTTGTCACAGAGCAGGAACAGGGTATTATTTCCATTTATACCAGCTTATGGCGAAAAAAAATAATCTACTATAAAGCAACATCTAGTCCTATTTTATAAGACATGGAAACATAACGTACATGAAGAATTTTTATTTAAACTGCCCCTGGATGATTTTATCTGTAACGTTTACAGACATCAAAAACCATTTTAGCAGACATCTGCTAAATTTATTCCTCAGTGCACAAACATTTTCTCATCTCGACAACAAAAGATTGATTTTTTTTAATACTTTCGGTTTCATTTTTGAGTTCAACTTGAAAAAGGAATTCATGGTATCTTTATGAATGTCAAATCAGGTCAACCAAACAGCATGTAAGGGTTAAATCCACCTTATCCAAAACACACAGGCTCGTACATACCATACTGTATGTTTTTGCAGCTATAATAATGGCTCCCAATGGTAATAACAGGTGTGTCTGCGGCACAAATAGGGCTATAACAGCATTGTTGGAATATCTTCGTGTTGTGTCACACATACCATTCCACAGAACTGCCAACCAAGGTGCATCTGAAGTACTGTAGTACTTCATATATAATACTTTAATTTAGAACAATCTGGGGAAAGAGAACACACTCATTTCAGCTCAGTATGTTGAAACAGGGCAGGGTGATATACACGTATTATGCGTCTTCTTGTCCCCACTATCATTTTTCTTAGGTCCCATGGTAAAAACACAAAATGACGCAGTATTTTAAATGAAAAAAGGCTCAGTTTGCATTTACACTTAACAGCAGGACCCGGACACACGATCAGAAGGACCACAATGTTTACCTTCGCTAAGAATGTCACTTCCGGGTCATTTGCGGATGAGACCCGGAAGTGACGTGTAGACATGTCAATCTTCGGTCGTTGTCCGAATAATACCTTCTTATGCGGTTAGATTTTTTTGCCAATTTTTTCCTCTGTATCCGAATTTCTCGTTGTCAAAAGAGTTCTTTGTCCAAGGTACCACTGTACACTGTATGTGCAAAATGCCATGTATGGATGGTATCATGTACTGTACAATGCACATGTATTTGGAAATTGTCTATGCCCCAAATAAGCTGGCTTTCATGTAGGCATCCATGGTTTTCTGTCTTTGCAATTAGAATGCAATTAGTCACTCATAGTTCCAACCTCCTAGTTCTGAACTAAGAATCTATTGTGAAGCTAAGTTATCAAAATACATAAAAAGACCAACTACTTAAGTTCACATCATACGTCATTACAATTTAACTATGATTAAATTCTAAAATTTAGAAATTCATGGGGAGAATGAACTGGACAAAAATAACACTGAAATAGAAAAAAAATATCAAATAAAATAATTAACACTTTCTTCCCCAGCTCTATGTTTAAGTTACAGATGTGAGGCTTGATTTCTTATGGTTATGATCTCATGAAGCTTGAAATGAATGAAATGGCTTTGAGGGACTGGAGCCAAACCCCCCCACAGAAACAGATGCAAACACAACAGCAGACACTGAATGGCATCCTAGTGTCAGTCAGTCCTGAGGTCTGTGTGCTGCATGTGCATCCATGTGTGCAGGGAGTACATTGTGATAAAAGGTCAGTGAAGTCTGTCTGTATCCTCCACAAATACACTGCTATTCTCGGTCATTTCTGCTGCAAACTGGTACTTATTCATTCATCCATTCTTTGTTGTGCAGATGTGCAGACAATAACAGATCTTTTGTCAAGACCTCATGGGCAAAGTGAAGCCTTATTGTTACATAAAACAGCTGATATTTGTTTTTATGGCCATATTTTTACAACAAACAACCTACCTAAAAAGCCTTTAAAATGATGTCAAATCACATCCATTTTTTGATGGGTATGGGATATAGGATGGGTTAAGTACCATCACAATTTGCTAAACCTCGGATCTCATATACTACAATCTCTCTTTCAATGGCTGCCTTTCATTTATCACATGCTCTGTTCTGTCACACCGTGATCTACTGTGTATCTGGCTCAGCTAGTCACGGACTAGCACACACACATCCACAAATATGGGTGCATTAGCGAGGACAGAAGACAAACATACACACGAGAAAACACATAAATGTGAGAATTTACATGAAAACAGTGTTATATGACATTTAAAGGTACAGTATTTAGTCCAGATCACCTTAAATCCTCCACAAAGAAATACTAACTCAGTACCTTGACATTACCTCACCACAACTGAGGTCATGTTTGCTCATTCCATCACAATAGCCTGAACGGAAAGCCAGTGTGGGTGAATCAGTAAGCTCACACCCCCACATGCAGCAAGCTGAGTCAGCTCAATAGGGCTTTTCTCACTACAGCAGGGGGAAGCTTATGCAGAATAAATTCATACAAAAGCAGAATGAACAGACTCGGTAAGTTGTCCTTTGGTGTTTATAAAAGCCATTATTGAATCCCTGGATTTGAATGTTGACCTACAGTGGATATAAAAAGTCTACGCACCCCTGTTCAAATGCCAAGTTTTGTGATGTAAAACACTGACACCGAGATAAATAATTTCACAACTTTTTCCACCTTCAATGTGACCTATAACCTGTACAACGCAATTGAAAAACAAACTGAAATCTTTCAGGGAGGTGAAGTAAAAATTAACAACTGAGATAATGAGGTTGCACAACTGTGCACACCCTCTTATAACTGGGGATGTGGCTGTGTTGGGATTTAACCAGTTATATTCAAACTCATGTTAATTTGGAGTCAGCACACAAATGCACATTTTTGAAATAGTATACACGAGAATGAGTGCAGGGTTTACAACGACATCTATAAAATAATAGAAATGAAAAAAGGACCATTCATCCATCCAAGTCCATATAGTAACTATAGTGGTGGCCAAGAGGCTAGAGAAGCGAGGGCGGCCTGTGACCGGAGGGTCGCCAGTTCCTGGACCGGCAGGAGATCTGGGTGGGGTAGGTGAAGGCCACCATCTGTCCCCAACCTCATCACTATCACCACTGTGGGCCCTTGAGAAAGGTCCTTAACTACCAAACGCTCCCCGGACGCTGTACAGTAGTGGCCCACCACTCCCCAAGGGGATGGCTCAAATGGGGAGGCAAAATTTCATATACATGTGTATGTATCAGACAATAATGTAATAAACTTAATTAAACTTTTACTTCAGTACTGTTTCTGTGTATTCTACCCAACACTGTAAACAAGGTATGATATAAATTACAATAGATGAATATAAACATAGTGCCGCTGTGGTGAGTTTATGGTTTTCAGACAAACACCCGCACGTCGCCTTAACCTGGAAAATATCTTTACAGTGTCATGCTGCACATGAATTGTAATTACAATTTTTGTGGCAATGCCTTTTGAAATATCTGTATTGCTCAGTGAGGCATGAGCTTACGACATCAGCCTGATTTGAATAAATTACCTGGAATTTTAGGGTGCAGTGGAGACACAAAACACATATTACCAGGAATTATTTTACCCAGGAAAGTAAATTCCTGGTAATAACAGTTCCTGTGAATATTGGTGGACAACGGGCTATGGAGTGGAAACTGACTGACAACAACCATATTTTCATCTGAAAAAAAAATCTTACACCACTACTTTGTAGCTAAATATAGTAGTATTTCACAATGTGGACCTTTCCAGGCACTACAACAGCTCCCTGCGGACACGGACTATAATAATGTCATATCGGGGAAATGAGGCTCTTCGAGTGCTTTCTAGTTTTATTTGTTTTTCGTGATGCACAATTGAAAAACAGTTGTGGGTAAATTTGAACCAGTGGTTGTTTTAGCATTAAGCCATGTCTGCTTTTCCCTTCCAAGCATTACAAATATGTTCATTTTGACATCATCCAGTTTTGATTTGAATTGTAGGTCAACATGTTCACCATAAAGGTTCTGTCAAAACTGTTCAGTGAACATGCCTTATTGATTGAGCTGCATTTCCTAAACAAAATGTACACTAGCCTGCAGATCAGATGTGTGTGATCCACTGCAGCTGCTTCACACCCTCTGTACTAAGTTTGGGTTCTAGTGGGCTGTACATTCAATGGCATCACAAGTGTAATCAGCCTGTGCACTTATATAATCATAAAAGGAATATGACTACAATTCAAAGGCAGCAGTGAGGAGGTCTTAGGCTCATCTAATTTGCAGAAATGCAAAAAAACAATATAACCTCTGCTGATGATAGGATGCTTGCCTTCAAATGTTTTGAAGTTCTTGTATTCCTTTAAGTTTTTGCATTGTATGCTAGTTTTGCATGTTTGATGACATTTCTAAATAAGTAATATTTGTATTTAATAGGTAAGGAGACTCAAATCACAAGCACAATATTCCATAATAATCACAATAAGAATGTTTCACCAAATTGCACAGCTCTATCTCCCAATGGGTGATATCATAAACCTGAGTCTCCTGGTAGACGAGACAATCCTCCCTCTACCATTTGCAAATGGTGCTGACTGACAAGCTAAATGTCCACCGTCACATCAACAAAAGAAATAAACACAATACAAAAGCCTGTAATGTGAAGCAAAATCATTATACACACTGTGCACAAACACTCAGCATGCGATATTGGCCTGGATACATGGACCACAAATACAAAGTGCATGTAATAATATGCAATTAAAAGATGAACAGTAAAAGGAAGTACAGATACATCAATCTGCAAAGGTGGTTTAGCAGAAGGTGGTGTCCTTGGCAAATATGAAGATTGGAATTACTGACTTTGGAGAGAAAACCAGTAGCTCAAACAGAAGCCACTTTTATTGTAGGTTGAATGGGTTTCGGTTTCAAAAGAGGTGAATGACAGTTCCGGACATTTGAAATATGTTTGCAGTTAGGAGAGTCGGGTTGATATTGGCTGATCAATCTATTGGCTTTTCTCTGCTTCAAACTATTGTTACTGCATTGGCCTTTAAGAACTCTACCAAAAGAGAAACAGGTTAAAAAATAACACTTCAGATAAAGGAACGCATATCAGCCATTACTTGGGTCATTTAATTTACTATAAGAGTTAATTGTATCCAAATGACTCCATATAAGTTAGGATGTGAACACTCCAATTACATTAAGAGTTTGACATTTATTAACCCCAATCATGTTCCATATAAAGGACCAATACATTGCAAAAACATATTATAATATGCTACTAATTAATGGCTAATATGAATTCCCTAATCCCTAACCACTGGTGGGCAAACAAAACCAGACAGCCAGCACTCCAGACTGTGACCAAAATGGTCGCATTTGCGACTGTTTTAGCTTTTCTTCAGAGAGAATTCAAATAGAGTATCAGGTTTTTCATACCACGAAAAATGACTGAAGCTGATATTTCTGTCTCAGGGTAAAAGAAAAGTATATTGTGTTTTTTAAAAATATTTTTCAAATATAATAGACCTGTGATAATGGGGCATTTTTGCAACATTAAAGCTGTTAAATGGTCATATTATTGTCTTTGGCAATAATATTTTGATTGAAAAAAAAATCACCAATAACAAATCGATTCAATTTCCCAAAAAAAGGAATCAGTATCATATCAAATCTTAAAAATGTGGTATTGTCACTAAATTGGGTGCATTCTGAAACTTAGTCATCCCATCAATGTGCTAGTGGGTCACGTGAAGGTTGAACACACCCACACTGAAGTTATGTCCCTATTCAATATTTGACAGCTTTTAGTAATGGAGGGGAAAGAGTAAGGTCATGATGTGGTTCACATGCGCATGCATTTCCTTCCGTCATACATTCTTAACAGCAATTAATTTTCAATATTAAATCAATAATGTTTGCATTTGTGTAATTAATGTTTTAATGCAAGGAAAATATTTCTTACAGTTAGGTAATATGTTTCTGTGAAAGCCAGCAAGGTAGGATCTGTACTGTAAGGTAGTAGACTACGTCGGCTCAGATCGTATGAGTTAGATTGTGAAGTTTGTCCAGTTGCAGTATAAATGCAGGTAAATATTGCAATCGCCTGTCTGAGTGACCCGGCTGCAGTTCAGTTGACCTCCACTGGACGCCATAGAGAAGAGGGCGTGAGAAGCCAATAAAATCACATTGTTTTCTTTTCAGTTTCATGATACTTTGTGTGACCACAGTTTTAGCCTGCGCGCCTAAATTTTGCCGCTCCTAGGTCCAAAAGTTAGTCTGGAGGTTTGCACTCAAGTAAAACTATTGTTACTTTATAAACATAATGACTACGTACTCAAATAAAGAGCAACATTATTACAGCCTCACAGACTGCTTTTGACCAGGTTATTTATCTACAGGTACTAACAATGTAAAGTGCATGGTAACTATCATCAACACAATATTGCATCCATATGTCACTCGTTTTGTTCCTTTTAGTTAATGTGATTGATTATTTTGCTATCGTTTTGTTCAATTTTGTTGGTTACATTGATTTTTTTTTCTCATTTTGTTGGTTATGTTATTCATTTTGTTAACTTACCTGATTAGCTTGCTCATTTTTTTCTCATTTTGTTGTTTATACTATTCTTTTTTTTTTATTTGGTTGATTATTTTGATCAGTTTTGTTTATTGTGTTGGTTATAGTATTATTGATTTTTGTTAATTTACCGGAATATTTTGATAGTTTTTACTAATTTTGTTGCTAATAGTATTACTCATTTGTGTTCATTTACCTGATTATTTCGATCGTTTCTGCTCATCTTGTTGGTTATGTTACTGAATTTTGTTAGTTTACTTAATTATTTTTGCTGATTTTTGCTTTTTTTGTTATTAATTTTTGTTGATGTACTTGATCATTTTGCTCATTTTGTTGTTTATTTTGTTCATTTTTAGTTCATTCGATACTTATTTTTATTTATTCTGCAAAACAACTACTCTTATAAGGACATTTATTTGAAAAAGTACATGTTATGGAGTAAATGTAGTTGAGTACTACCCACCTCTGAGTGTTACTGTATTTGAGTGTACAGTACTTTCAAATGAACATATAACAGGAGCAGAGTGTACATTTTACTGTCCAGTCGATCAGTTGTTTGCAGGTAAATGTAACGTTACCATGGTTAATTTGGACTCTACTCACTGACATCAGTCATATTCATCTGCAAATACACTTTCATATGCCACTCGGCTCTTTTACGGCTTCTAGTGAATGTGTAAAAAGTTACAGCTGAAACCTTGCACATGGACGTCATAGAAAACACACTGAGGGATTTGACCAGCTTTATGAAAGATTAACCAAGAGCCTATTCAGCACTTTTTATTGGAGGGTCATACTGCGAGGTTTTCTTAACAGGTGGGATGCTGTGTGGATCAACTGAGCTCTAAAGTGTAATCACGGCGTTGTCCATTTGCTTTGGACACATAGGTGGAGTCTCACTGTTTGGTCTGCCACAATAAACCTCCACCAGAGTATCCTGACAAGAGACAGTTATTATTGCCATGTTTCCCAATGCAACCTGTGGTCAACCATTAATAGACAAATGGGAGGGAGCACAGACAGTCCAACGCGCAAACGGACGGAAAAACATACAACACAAAATAAGAAAAAGTTGGGAAGTTCGTTCTGGAAAATGCAAATTAAAAAAGAAAGCTTGATATTAAAATGTTCTTTGAATAGTAGACACAACAAGCACAGTATATTTCATGTTCTGTCCAGTCATTCCATAAACCAGCATTCCTCAAATTCAGGCTGCAACACATTCAAGAAAATATGCAGTAGTGGGAATTTTGACCTAGTAAAAGAAGAGGTTTATTCCTTCAGGAACACAGTCATTTAAATATAAAACATTAATGAAATATTCACAAAGATACAAAAGATAGAGGTCGTCTGTGGTGCAAAGGAGCTTTAAAAGGTTCAAGGATTCAACGTATTGCAGTGTGTAAACAAGCTTAGAGTGAACAATTGTGGTCTCTGATCCTTCAGACGACACCGGATTAAGAGCCGCCATTCATCTACAGGTAAACCAACTCAGGATTATTGTGGCAAACTTTTGTCGAGGGCTGACGTATGGGGCCACGAATGTCACTTCAAACATTACTGTATCAAAAGGAAACCTTATGGTACTCACACTGACTAAAAATGACTGAGCTGGACCATCAATCTGTGAAAACATAGATTATGGTCCAGATATGTTGAATTTGGACTGGTATGGGTGGGATTTATAGTTTAGTGTTTTGGGAAATGCATGATTTACCTTTTGAATTGTAACTGGTATTATGTTAGCACTTAGTTAGTACCTTGTTGTATTCTCTTTTATATTATGTTCACCTGCACAGGGGTGCAGATGGAAACACAAAACACAAGGCATCAAAGGCGTGTGGCTTTTTCTTCCATCGACTGGACTGGAAATTTGGTTGAAAACGTTTCGCCACCCATCCGGGAAGCTT
>JAQQAE010013671.1:0-12662 GCA_029823295.1 Pseudamia nigra | reverse complement strand
GGTTGTTTTGTTTCAAGCTGAGAGCATTGTCCAAGTGGCTGAGAGCCGTGCTAGCATTAGCATCAGGTGGAATGTACACAGGTGAATGTCATGGTGACTCCATGACAACGGTAAACTCATGCGGAAGGTATAAGGGCCTGTATCTAACTGTGATAAATTCCAGGTCTGCGGAGCAGTGACTGTCAATAACAGTGGCGTTTGTGCACCAGTTATTGCTCATATAGGTGCAAAGCCACCCTCCCCTGCTCTTACCGGAGTCGCGGCTTCTGTCGTGTCTGTGTGCTGTGTGGCCTGCTAGCTCGATAACTGAGTCCGGAATGGATGAGTGGAGCCAGGACTCCATGATCAGCAGAATGCAGCAGTCCCGTAGGAGTCTGTTTGCTGCCAGCTGATGTTTCAACTCATCCAGCTTGTTTGCGAGGGATCTGGCATTAGAGAGGAAAATGCTGGGCAGCGACAGACTGTGTGGTTTTCTGTGCTGCTGTGCGAGGATGCCAGTTCGGCAGCCTTGCTTTTGCTTCCTCTCATGTGGCCGTCTCCTTTGCCTGCCTGCTGGGATGAGTATCCACGGAGAGTCTGGGATCCAGGCTATGTCCTGTGGTAAGTTCAGTGTGTTTATCAAGTCCTTGATTACGCACTGTTCACTACGTAATCCAATGCGGAAAAGATTCTGTCGGCTGTAAATGGTAAACGCACAGCAGGTCGGGTAAAGAAAGAACAAACACACTAGCAAAAACAACAAAACGCACTGTTGACGAGAGGAGCTTTGAGTTACTGCGTCTATGCGCGCCACCATATTGCATATCACTCAGTTCTATAGACAATCATCATAAGAATAACTTCCCTTTCTTGTAATCATCAACTAAATTGCATAAAAAATGTATTTTTAGTCCAGCCTTGCATAATCCTCTTGACAGACAAATAGCAAGAAAACATAATATCATATTCTTACTGCAAGAGCAGTAACTCAGCAAAATAAAACTGGGAAAAGGACTTCTTATATGACCAGCCAAATAAGTTGCAGGTGGATTAGAAGTTATGTATTCACGTAATGTGTTCTTAGGAAGAATTTTTTATGATAAGAACCATGAACATCAAAAGTCAAGATGCTGAACTCTGGCTTTGGATGACTTCTTACAAGACAGTGTATTGGCATTACAGAGTAGAGTATTTTCAGTCTTAATATGTTCAACCCATTTTTTTGTGTTTTTCTGTTTCTGTTAAAACTGATCAGCCATAACAGTATGACCACTAACTGGTGAAGTGGTCATAGTATTGATTATGTCATTCCAATGGCTTTTGTCAGTGGGTGGATATTGGGCAGCAAGGGAACATTTAGTCTTCAAAGTTGTTGCACTGAAAGCAGAAAATTGTCCAAACTAAGTAAAGATCTGTGCAACTTTGACAAGAACCAAACTGTGATGGTACAGAAGGTCCCTGCATCCAAACCTCCATATCTTGTTGGGTGTTCTAGTGTGCAGTGGATAGTACCCCAACAAAAGTGGTCTAGGGATGAACAACCAAATTTTAGTCCAATTCAGGATTTATGAAAGTGTTGGAAAAACAGGTTAGATACATGAAGGCCCAAGCTCCCAGCTTACAGGATTTGAAGTGTGTGTCACTATAGGGTCTAAAGTGTAATGTACAGTACTGCCAGTTATTACAGCAGCTTTCAGGGGTTTGCTAGAGCTCATGTCTTAGGTTAGATCTGTTCTGGAATCAACAGAGGGAACCTCCACAACATCATGTGGTAGTAATGCTCTGTTACCTTAGATCAGGGGTGTCCAATCATTGCCACAAAGGGCCGAGACAGTGCAGGTTTTCCTTCCAGCCACTCACTAAAGCAGGTGTTTTCACTGAACTGCAATCAGTGGGAAGGAATTCAGTGAAATCACCTGCTGAAGAGACTGGTTGGAAAGAAAATATGCAGTATCTCGGCCCTTTGTGGCAATGATTGGACACCCCTGCCTTAGATACTCTACTGCATTGAAACCCAGCTGTCCTTCCTTCCTCATGGGGTTCTATCCACTGTAGGACCAGGACCACCCAACAAGACCCATGGTTTTAGAGATGCTTGACCCAGCTGTCTTGGCATTACCATTTGGCCCTTGTCTAAGTTGCTTGCATCCTTGCACTACTCAATTTTTTGTTTCAAATACATCACCTTCAAGGACTAAATGTTCACTTGCAGCTTCACATAGCCGACCCACTCACAGCTGCTATCATAATAAGATAACTGACACTATGACCACTTCACCTGTCAGTGCTCATAATGCTATTACTGCTGTATGTTGATACTGTAAAATTTTGAATGCTGAAATTGCTCACTAGTGAAGTAATTATCACACATCTTTTATCACAATGCCCTTTTCGTCACACAGAGGAGTTTTGCTCATTAAAAATGTACATTGAAATCAGTTAAGGATTGTGGTAAAGAAGAAATAAATTATCTGACAAACATTGTTTTTCTACACATATTTTGTAATATTAGACGATATGCCTCTTTTGGGTCTCTGCTTTACATAAATCACTAACTACTGTAGTGGTGTCTTCTGCGGTCATGGGATGGGATGCCTCTCAATGTGGACAGCTCCCTAAGATGGTGTTTCTTCACCAGGTTCCTCAGTGCCAAGCCATATTGTATACTCCTTCAGAGACAGAGACTGTGTGTGAGTACTGAGGGGTTCCCATGTGTGTAATGTGTGTGAGGGTACGGCGGGGTGAGGGTGTGTGTTTTGAATATGCAAATACAGTAATGAAAAGGTTATAAAGCCATTTCTAAAACTTGAAGGACTGTAGCGAACTACAGTGAGAGCAATTATCCACAAATGGTACAAACACGGAACAGTGGTGAACCTTCTCAGGAGTGGCCAGCCTACCATAATTACCCCAAGAGGTCATAAAAGACCCCACAACAATGACCAAAGAACTGAAGGCCTCACTTGCCCCAGTTAAGGTCAGTGTTCATGACTCCACCATAAGAAAGAGACTGGGCAAAAATGTCCTGCATGACAGAGTTCCAAGACCACTGCTGACCAAAAAGAACATAAAGGCTTGTCTCAGTTTTGCCACAAAACATCTTGATGATCCTCAAGATTTTGGGAAAATACTCTGTGGACTGACAAGATGAAAGTTGAACTTTTTGGAAGGTGTGTGTCCCATTACATCTGATATAAAAACAACACAGTCTTATGGGTCACATCTCGGTTAGCTTACAAATGCTCTGATTCCATTCCCGGACATCTAGCACAGGGCCTCTTTGCTAAGCTGCCGCGGTAGATCCCTGTAATCTAAACCTTCATTGAACCCTGCGTTTGTTCAGGACTTGAGCTATGCTTTATACTAGCCCTGCATGAGGTCCCTTGCCCTATCCTGAACCAGAGGAGGAAGGTGTGTATTTGCAAACTCACCAACATACGTCTTCGATCTGGATCCGATGAGCCCTGGTCCATGGCCTCTGTCTCCGATTCATACTTCCGATGACTCGGTCATGATCACCTCAGCGCCAGGTGGTCACTAGGTGACATGGTTAAGAGTTTTTTAAAGGTGGATATCACTGTCAGCATGCTAGTTAAAAGTTTGATGCTTCATTTCATAGGTAAATGGCTCGGTTCTTTCAGCTCCACCTCCTCAAATGAGCGGCTGGCGTGTTAACGCTCTCCTTGTGTCTTCAATTCTGAATCTGTCTGAGCTGTCCTCACTCCATTCTCCTGTGTCTGAGACTCCTTTGCCTCATTGTCTTTGTCTGAGTTCCCACGTTTCACACAGCTGTTTGAATCAACTCCGCTCCACACAGCTGTCTGCAATG
The DNA here is from genome assembly GCA_029823295.1 of Pseudamia nigra. Lineage (NCBI taxonomy): Eukaryota > Metazoa > Chordata > Actinopteri > Kurtiformes > Apogonidae > Pseudamia > Pseudamia nigra. The sequence goes on along the minus strand of JAQQAE010013671.1, from coordinate 8,854 downwards.
TGCTGAGATGAATGAGTTTACAAACCACGCCCACCTCCTCCAAATGTGTCACATGAGTAAATCAGTATCTTTCCTCTGAGCTGAAGCCTTGCCTATGGAAACTAGATCGTAACACACAGCATTTCAGAAAAGAAACATCATGCTAACAGTAAAATATGGTGGTGGTAGTGTGATGATGTGGGGCTGTTTTGCTGCTTCCGGAAGTGGAAAACTTGCTGTGGAAAATGGAATCATGAATTCTGTTGTCTACCAAAAATAAAACCAAAAGAGAATATCCGGCCATTTGTTTGTGACCTCAAGCTGAAGCTTCTCACAATAATCAAAAACCACCAGCAAGTCCACCTCTGAATGGTTTAAGAAAAACAAAATGAAGAAGTTGGGGTGGCCTAGTCAAAGTCCTGTAGCATGACCTTAAAATGAGGTTCATGCTTGAAAACCCTCCAGTGTGGTTGAGGGGGTCAAAATTCCTCCACAGCGCTGTAAAACATTCATTGCCAGTTGTCACAACTACTTGAGTGCAATTGTTGCTGCTAAACGTGGCCCAACCAGTTATTAGGTTTAGGGGCAAACACTTTTTCACACAGGGCCATGTAGCTTTGGATTTTTTTCCCCCTTAAAAATAAAAACCTTAATTTAAAAACTGCATTTTGTATTTACTCATGTTATTTTTGTCTAATAATGAAATTTGTTTGATGTTTTGAAACATTTAAGTTTGACAAACATGCAAAAAAAAAAAAGAAATCAGGAAGGGGGCAAACACTTTTTCACACTACTATAATATATACTGTATAGCAGATGTGTGTTTATAATATAATAGCTTTTGTTTGTTGTTATGTTTTCTTTAGTTTTATTTGCTTATTTTGTTCATTTGTTGCTTATTTTGTTCCTTTTTGGTTACTTGGTTGCTAATTTCATCATTTTTTTGTTTCCTTAAACTTATGCAATAGTGCCACAAGTTAATGCATGTATAATTACTTCGAGACACAGTATTCAAAGTTGAAACTTTCCAGGAGCACCCAGAAATGCTAAATGAAAAATTTTCCCCCAATGTTCAAAAGAAACCTACACCCTTGTATATGTATGTCTTTGGGGCCTTTATTTTTAACTGTAAAATAAGACAAGTAAAAAACATACCGTATGGCATGGTCCAATTCAAGCAATTTTTTTCCACCAGATCTTTGCCACTAGAGGACGCCATAGTGGAAGGTACCAGTTAATGCAATGTGCACCATCCATGCACCTGTTGCACTACTAGGTAAACATGAGAGAAATGTGCCAGTGTACTTTACTGGCACATTAGACACAACGATTAAGAAAAGGAAAAAAAATAGCAAAGTAAACAACCAAGCAAACAAAAATGAATAAAATAATCAAGAAAACGAGCAAAAAAATTGGACCAAACCTAGAACAAAAATCATCATACTGACACTGTACTGTATCTGCATTTTTTACTGTGTAACAAACCAGCGCCTTCTTGGCTTTTCTTACCCAAGTCTCCCCTAATCTTGGCAGGCGGAGCTATGGATCAGCCACACCCGGGCCTGGTCAGTACTGGCCTAGAAATGTGCCACGACCTTGCCGCTATCTCTCTCTCTCTCTCTCTCTCTCTCCTCCTGGCATCCCACTCACAGGGTGGGCACCCTCGGAGCAGCAGGCTGGCGACCGCAGCACCTTATCCTTTGAGCACATCCATGCATACACTTGCACTCAAACACGCATCACGCCACTCACACACTGACTAATGTTTGCCTTGTTTCGCTTTTAAATAAATAATCCTATTTGGGCAGCCTAATTGACTTGTGTGTCTCCTGCTTTGTTATCGTCTTGAGTCGGGCTGTGATGACTGAATGAAATCCCATGACAACATTTTTATACGTTTCAATCTTGAAACGTAAAAGATAGGTCCAAATGAATGAAATATGCACTATGTCAATAAAATTAACAAAAATAAACAAAATATTCAAGACAATGAAATGAAAAAATAAACAATATAATTAAGAAAATGAACAAAGCTGAACATAAAAGGAACAAAATACTTATACTTTTACTTCAACCAGATGATATCAAATTATTTTCCAGTTGTATTGTGGCAAAGATTAGTTTTGTAGCCCCACTGGTTACTGGGATATCATCAAAAATATTATGACTTCAAAACATTTAGGCTATTTTGAGGCCAAGATCACTTCTGTAGCACGGAGAGTGCTACAGATGCGTTTTCCAAAATATCTTGGGGGACCTTAACCATGACCTTTGACCTATCAGCCCAAAAAGTTTATGATCTTGAGATATCCACCTGAGTGATATTCCCACCACGGTTGGTGAACACCCATCCAGGTGTTTTCAAGTTATCCTCTGGACACACATGCACACGGGGAATGCAGCATCACTCCCGCCAATGTTTTTTTCTAGTTGCAAAGGAATTTACATGTCATAAGATTTTTATGCATTTTGCATGAACAAAAATATTTTTAAAAATCACAATAATTTCCAAAAACAACATGAAACATGACAACAAAATAGTACACAAAATGAACCGAAGTGACCAAAAAAAAGAACCACATAATTATGAAAATTAGCCACACCACAAAACCACAACAAAATAAGCAACAAAGTGGAGAAAAATGAAGCAAATAATCAAGAAAATGAACAAACATTAGCAAAGTTAGCCACAAAAAAGGCAGGAAAATTAACACAACTTCAACCAAATTATCTAAAATCGATAATCAGGCCCCAACTCGAAACTCATAGAGCCCCAAAAACTACATATCTAAATTTACTATAAAATACTTAAACTATGCCACATTTAACATACTGAGAAAGATGAATTCCCCCATCTCCATGAAATCTAGACCTGTGACCTCACTAGAATCAGGTGGATACACAAACGGTTACATTCAATGTTGACCAAATTTACCACGGAAACACTTCAACTAACACATCTGCAACCAAGAGGTGCTCTGAGAACACTGCCAGCTGTGGCAGGTGGAAGCATGTTTGCAAGCAGGTGTCCCCACTGCAAACACATCACTACTGTGGACTTCCCAGATGATGAGGGGGATTTCAGCGACTCAAACAACTCGATCACATTTTACAAAGGCGTGCTTCACAGCTGCAAGCACAAATGTTTGTAAAACAAAACCTGTAGTGATGAAGCCAAACACCTGAGGGTTTTTAAAGGTCATTTCGAGGATGCATGGTGCAAATAGTGCATGGTATACAAAGGGAAACAATTTTTTAAAATCCACTAAAACATGCATAAATATATTCCAAAACACAGACAGAAACTTGGCTGCCATTCCGTGCCAACGGCCTCTCCGACCAACACCAAACATTCATTCAGACAGACAATCTTCAAATTGGCTCATTTACCTACTCAATCATTCACACTCACATTCATACCTTTGGACAATTTAGCCAATTCACCTAACCTCTAGTGTATGTTATTGGCTGTGGGAGGAAGTCGGAGTAGCCGGAGAGAACCCATGCAGATACGGGAGAGACCATGCAAACTCCACACAGAGAGGCCCCGGCGCCTGGGATTGGGATCAAACCCAGGACCTTCTAACTTTGAGGCACAAGTGCTGCCCACTGCACCACTGTGTTGCCCCAATGTGTAAATATTATGTAAATACACTAGTTTTTCTCTACAAAACAACCCACAGGTTGGTTGTAAACCAAATTGACATATCAAGCAAGAACTATGCTTTTGATACTGAATATTTGTTTTCTTCTGATTATTGTGATTAAAATACACTTGAAAATGGTTGAGAGGCTGTTACATTTGCCTAAATGCTGTTATTTAAAGTGTTTATATGTCTTATAAAGCACATACATAAAACAACGCTGGGATTTCTTGAGCCTACATCTCTTAAAATTGGTTCTTTTACCTACTCTAACATCATAATGAAGCCTTGTATTACTATAAAATACCAGTTAAAATGGTCAGGAACATTTATGAATGTACAAATTCCTTCTTCCTTATGATTTGTACATTTATGATTTGGGACATGACAGTGTGTTGTTTCTAAAAATTGGGTGCTCAGAAATAAAGTTTGGGAACCCGTGCTCTAGAGAGCCTGAGTGTGCACTCACACTGGCAGTTTGTTCCGCACCTGGGTGCGTTTCACACTTTTAGCGCATTGTTTGAGTAATGTGAGTAGAAGCGAGCTGTGCTTTGGCCCCGGGCCTCAGGCCGGTTGGAAGAGGTGGACTATGGCACGGCACGGTTGGTCACGCATGCGTACGAGCATGGCAACTGTACATGAATATGACGTAAAATTACTGTGTCCTTCACTACACTCATGTCAAAACAATGGTCGCGGCCGCATACGGGCAGCACAATTAATGGCAAATCATCGCCTTCGACAGTATCCGAACAAAATGGCTCAAAGTTTGCCATAAAGTCAGTAAAGTCTTTGGGATGTTTTTGTTTGTTTGTTTTCCTTTTCAAAGCGGCCACAGCTTCTGTTAGGCGCTTCCTGATGACGTACAGACAACATGATAATGTCTGTACAAGACCAATCGCGCCTCAGCCCCTGGTAATGTGAGCAGAGATGCGCTGGGGCCTGGAAAGGTGTGAAGTGGGCCCCAGCTCGGCTCGAGCCAAAAATGGACCTAGTGTGAGTATGCACTAAGGGCTACAGTTAAAAAAAAAAAAAAAAAGCTCCATAGACAATGTCAAGCAGCTGACAATTTTCTAATCCCAATTGAATTATGATGTCTGTCAGTTCAAAAGATAAGCCTACAGGTCAAGGAAGTAACACCCTTCCGGTTTCTCTTCACTGTCTATATCTAATATAGAGAAGAATACCGAAAATAAATCTCTAAAAACAAGAAAGAAAGCCATCAAACAGGAAGTCGTGTTATCATCATAACCTTGTCTATTCAGATCTGCTGAAAAGTCTCTGCAAGTCTGCATGAACAGACCTGCAGTAATTTTCATTTCTTTCCCTGATTTATCCTTGAAGTACAAGGTTAAATTTGCTGAGGTAGGTGCCATTTTGGTTTTATGACATACAGTATACAGTGGCATGCAAAAGTTTGGGCACCCCTGGTCAAAATTTCTGTTAATGTGGACAGTTAAACAAGTGAAAGATGAAATGATCTCTAAAAGGCATACAGAAAAGAAAACTCTTTTGCAATATTCAAGCAATATCAATGTATTATTTTCTAAAATTTCAGAGTGGAGGTCAAGATAAGGTCTGGAAGACCAAGAAAAATATCAGGGAGAACTGCTCGTAGGATTCCTAGAAAAGCAAGTCAGAACCCCTGTTTGACTGTAGAAGTCCTCCAGCAACATTTTGCAGGCTATGGAGTTGTGATGCACTGTTCAACTGTTCAGTGACACCTGCACAAATATGGCCGTCATGGAAGAGTCATCAGAATAAACCTCTCCTGCACCCTCACCACAAAATTCAGTGTCTGAATTCTGAATAATAAACTGCTATATTTTCCGCACTATAAGGTGCACCCTCCAAAAAAAAGTAACTTAAAAAAAAAAATCCGGTGCGCCTTATAGTGCGGAAAATACGGTGATATTGCTTAAAATATTGCAAAAGGGTGTTTCATGTTTAACTTTAAGCTTTCATCTTCCACTTGCTGAACTGTTTACTTTGACCAGGAGTGCCCAAACTTTTGCAACACACTGTATATCACGTGAGAAGTAAATTAAATCCACTGAGCCATTTCACACAAAACTAACCGATATTTTAGTATTTTTGCAGCAGTTTGCAGCACTTTGAAACTGAAACCATGCACAGTGCTTAACACAAATTTCCTACATCTTACTTTGGCACATTTGGGACTGGTAACCTTTATATCTTATAATGCCCATTTATTATATTTTATGGCCATTTGGCTTATGTCTGTCATGTACCAAATCTGCATTTATGAAGTTAAAATGTGATTAAGCAGGTCTTCAGGCATAGGTATGTGCTTAATAAAACAATACATACTGTAAGTAATGGTGACTTACTAACAAACAAAATTCTCACTGAAACATAAAAAACAACCCTAGGAATTTCAAATAAAGTACCTTAACTCAGTGGTGGGTAGAGTAATCAGAAACAATACTTAAGTAAAAATATTGTTACTTCATAATTAGAATGACTCAAGTAGAATCAGAAGTACTCATAAAACTAAAAGTATTAGAGCAGGAGTAAAAAAAAACACTCTGCTCAAGCAATGAGTAACTTATGAGGTGTGATGAATTTATTTTAGTCTCATACATTGCATTTATTTAAATTATTTTTGCATATTCTTTTGAATATCCATACTGTTCTCATTCTTTTAATATGGATCTAGTCTAGAGAATAACAATAAACAACAAAGAGACCGGGCAACACAGACAGACACTGACAGGTTCATGGTCCACACAGGAGACCACACATTAGGAACATATTGATTTAAATAATATGTAAAGCTGACACATGAGGTGAAACAGCCGACACAATCAAGTGATCTAAACTAAACTGACATGTTTTGGGTGAGTTGGATTGTAAAGTGTCCAGACTGTCAGAGAACCATTCAAGTTGACGTCAACAGTGGAAAGGAGGTCAGAGTGTTCTGAATTACTATCAAAACCATACTTCAAAGTAAAATGTAACTATAATGTATAAAAATGCTTTGCTTAAACTAAAGTACTAATGAAATGAATAATAATCTGTTGCTCCAAAAGCCGTGTGATTTATTGAATATTGCTGCCTCATCAAATTTAGTAAAATGTTGCATTTCACTGTGGAATTTACCACTGTACATAACACAGCACAAACAACTGCATAAAACAGCTGTGTCAAATGTTTAACGTTCATGGGACTGTGAAGCCTCTGCTTTGGGAATCCCTTCTGATCAGTGTTGTGTTAGGTGTGGTAGTGCATTGTCACATTCTGGGGTTTTCCATGATGGGTGATGCAAAAAGTGATGTGATGAGATATTTAAGTGGGAAAAAAATTGCAAAGTGGGTTCATGAACATCTGTGAAATAATAACAACAATAACAATAACAATATTTATTTAGCTTTTCATTGTAGTTTAATTTACTTTTACAAACATAGCTTTAGTTTTTACTTGCACTATGAGGAATTAACTAGTTTCAATTTCAAGTTTATTTAGTTATAGTCTTAGTTTTTTCAGGTATCGTGACAACAGAGAACTTTTTTCACCAAACCGAGTCCAACATCTGACTCTTGTTGCAGACTAAAAAGGGCAGAAAAGCAAAAGTATTTACCAAAACAGATGCAGATTATCTTTCTGATTGACTGATGAACTGTACAGATGTTTCTTTGTCATTACAGCCAACAACATGAACATTGCATACACAAGCTGTCATCTGTCTATCTATCCCTCAATCCATCAATCAAGCTATCCATCCATCCATTCATCCATCCATCCATCCATCCAATCATCCATCCAATCATCCATCCATCCATCCATCCATCCAATCATCCATCCATCCATATTTGCAAAACACTGAAACTCGATGTAGTACTAAAATAGTAGTGACCACATAGCATAAAGACAGTTTTTGAAAATTATGTTGCTATTTAAATTTGATGCCAGCAACATGTTCAAAAAGGCTGGGTCAGTGGCAGGAGAAAGCTGGAAAAGTAATGAAATGCTTAATAAGTATAACCTGTAGAACATCTCCCAATTAATTCATTTAACTCATAACACTTTAGTAACATGACTGGGCATAGAAAAATGTATTTTTTTGTAAATAAGGATAGCGAGTGGTTCACCACTCTAAACCATTACTACTACCAAATGGGACAAAAAATTAATAATTTCTTATGGTAAAATTGCAAAGAATTTGTGGGTTTCATTTTCTACAGCCCACATTATTCATAAAAGATTCAGAGAATATGAAGAAAAAAGTGTCAGGATTATGGTCAGTTGGCATACCCACTTTCTAATATTAGTAAGTTTTACTGTATAATATTTATATCAGTATGTTTCTGATGTGTGGTCTCTGTTCATGAACCTGTCAGTGTCTGTGTCGTCCAGTGTTTGCTTGTTTGTTGTTGTTCTCAACACTTTTGTCTCTCCTCTGTCCACTAATGCTAACCAGTCATGGCAGCTGGCAACCTGCTCTCTGCAGTCTTCTAAGGCCTCAGACCTAGTTTAAACTGCCTAGAGATAATCTTGTGTTATGAGGGAAGAAAGGAAGTATGTATTTTATTCTGGTGGTTTTATAAAGGTAAAAAAAAAAACCTGCACACTTCCTTCAACTTGCAAAAATGTCTATATTTTACCTTAGAGCAACATTTCAGTTCTCGACATTTATACGTATGTACTGTATGTTGCATATTTAATACTTACACTAATAATCAGGTTCATTAGAATTTAAGTGAGCAGTTGTGTTTATTTACATATGTATACCCGTTCCTCATTGCTCAAGTAGATTTTGTCGTCTGTATATATCTATGAATAGAGTGCTATATGCATTGGGTATAACTTTTTTATTTCTGCATTCTTTCATTATTTTGTCCTTTTTTCATGAAATTTTAAAAAATTGTTTTATATTTTTTCACTTTGTTCAATTTATTTTATTTGCATCATTTTCCATTATGTGGGTCACAAATTTTTGTTTGGTTATGTTTCATATTTCTGGTTATTATTTTTCATTTCCTAATTTTCCTTGTTTCTTTTTCTTATGTGTATTTTCATTAAGTTTGTCATGGTTCACTTTTATTTATTTATTTTGCTAATTTTATTTTATCTTTTTGCTTATTTGGTCTCAGGAACACTTTGGAAAACTATTGTCAGTGAACACATTTCATTGTTACATCTAAAACTTCAGCCTATCCCAGCTGCCTTCGCTCAAGTCAGCTGGGATCGGCTCCAGCGGGGGGGGGGGG
>JAQQAE010013670.1:0-12663 GCA_029823295.1 Pseudamia nigra | reverse complement strand
AGGGTTCATATGTTTGTAAATCTGATTGATGACGTCAGTGCCTCACCAGCCATTAACTTCACCGCACGTCACTGCTCTGCTGGTGTGGGTTAACAATAGGAAGAAAAATGATTAACAACACAAATATAAAAATAATGAACATAAAGGACAAACATGTACAAAATAGTCAATGATTCAGAAAAACTAACCACAAAATGAATACAAATTAACAAAATAAATAAACATGAACAAAAATAACCAACAGAATGGCCAAAAAATTGTAACCCAATAAATAAAAGGAAAGGCTGTAGTTCATGTGCACTGTTATGTAATTTTTTTTAATGATGCCCATTTTTTGTTTCAGAAATGTGACACTCACCTTCACTTGCATGTGTGCACTGTTCGCTTATTTATTCTGTCTCCATCCTGTATGCTACTCCGACAAAGAACGTTCCCCAGTGTGGAACAAATAAAGTCTTATCTTCAACAATTTTTTTGGTCCTGACCTCAAAGTTTTGAAAAGGCAGCTCTGATTTACTACGATTATCTGAAGGAAAGGTGAGCAGTATAAGCATAATTAAAAGTTGCACCACACCAATCGTCATGTGTGGGAAATACTGTGTAATCTGGTGTCTTATTCAATGCACTGGAGTAAGTTGATTAAACACAGTGAATTATATCTTACCAATTGTAAAGTGTCTCAGTGACAAAGGTGTAGTAAAGCAGGAGGGTGGAAGAGATTAGGAAGACCAGCAGCCAAGCACACTGCAGCTTTGAGTGACGATCCTGACACCAACAAACATCAGGTTTTAATCATCCAACAGCAACTTGTATTTGTTATTTAATGCGTTTTCTTGATGATTTCTTACCTGTAGAAAAACTTGAGTTTGAATACTTTTATTCACATATAAAAAAGTTGTGAAGAGGCCAATTCCAACAGCGAGACCTGGAAAATGAGAAGAGGAATAAGAAAAGCTACATGCATTCATAGCAGAAGTAATTCTCTTTGCCTGAATTAATCTTGGACAATGCAGGCAAAAAATGCAGGATAAAAACTTTCATATGTTTCCATATTGATAATTCTCATAATAAATGTCAAATCATTGTTTTATTAGTGTGTCAAAATTTCTTTTTAATCCTGAGTGAAAGCTGAAGAAATCAGATTGTTTGCAGGTTTCATTCATTGGTATAAACATGTTGAGAGACAATAATAATGGATAGATTTAAAGTCATGACATTAAATCCAAATAAATTAAGTGGACAAAATCTGAGTTCTTTTCATTGACGAGATAGATGAATATAGTCATCACCACACATCATCATAGTTAAATATCAGGATGTAAAATACATAAAAATCACAATTATAATGATTATCAATATATTGCCCTGCTCTGACGGAGTCACACATACCTAGAGCATGTTGGATGACCAGCTTAGCACAAAGTATTATGAGGAAAGGAAAACTCTTCTGGAGCCATCGAAACAGACAGCGAAGCTCGGACAAGGATGCGCTGGGTTCTCCAGACTCCAAATCTGAGTCAGGCGGATCCAGGTCTGACTCTGAGTGTGAATGCTGCTGTCCTCGAGTCGGTCCATGAGAATGCGAGTGGGAGTGGCTGTGGGAGTTTATTCTGGACCTCCTGGATGAAGCACCTCCACTGGACTCTCCTGGACCACTGGTCATGGGTACCCGGACCTCAGTGCTTTCAGGGTTGGTGGCAGCAGCAGAACTGGAGGGCGGCGTCCGGGGAAGAAGCTCTGGCTGCAGAGTTGAGGATAGGCCGTTTCCTATATGAGCGCCCCGCTCACTTGAATTAGGCTGCATTACAGTAGGAGACTCCCTCAGTTTCAAAGCTCTTCTGGAATCACTCCTTTAACAGAAAACATAGGACACTAAGCTTCAGTCTTAATGAGTCCATGTACATACTATTCACTCACTCCACAACTGCACTAACACACTGTACAATGTTAATTAACTAGAGGTTGTTCGATCGCAAGGTACCCTGGGAAAAATGTGGAAAGTTTTCAGTAAATTGATTCAGAGACACTGTGAAGCCATCACGTTTGAAGATGCAGAAACAGATTCTGAAACATATACTGTATATGTCTTTTAAGTTACGCAATTACTGCATCTATCCAAGTATTCTAATTTTTTTTTTCATGTTTTCAATTACCTTTAATTATTAAGAATTTTCTTGACCATTATCTTATTTTTCATTCATTTTGTTGATTGTTTTGTTCATTATTTTCTTATACTTTGATCATAATGTTAATTTTCTTGATCACTTTGTTCATTTTGCTGATTTAGTACACTGTCTTTCACAACATCAAATGAAAATTAGGGCTGCACAATTCGTGATTGTTTTTAGAGAATACAACAACTGCAATTTGTGTCTACTTGCTTGACTGTCAGGAAAAATACACATATTACTTTGCATTTAGTCAAACATACATGGGACCTATGACCAGGCCACAGAAGATATATTTTTTTCTATTTCTACATTGCCCTGAAAGCCCCTGTATCTGAATGGCAGCCTTTTGCTTTGATTAGATGACTACACAGACTCCCTTTTAAAATGAAGTCCTTTCTTTTATTTAGCTACAGTAGATCTCAAAAGTCTACACACTGCTGTTCAAATGCCAGGTTTTTGTGATGTACAAAAATTGACACCAAGATAAATAATTTCACAACTTTTTCCACCTTTTAATGACCTATAACATGTGCAATGCAATTGAAAAACAAACTGAAACCTTTTAAAGGGGAAAAATAAAATTAAAAAACTTAAAATAACCCGGTTGCATAAATATGCACACCCTAGTACTTTGTTGCAGTACCTTTGGCTTTTATTACAGCACTCAGTGTTTTTGGGTAGGAGTCTATCATTTTATGTATTCTTAAATATTACTTTAATTCATACATTTCCCCACAATGTGTATTTTCAATTTCAGCTTAAGATACAACACGGACCCTTCATTTTACCATGTCCATGTACTCCTGGTTTTCAGGCCTGTATCAACAGGCTGTTACAGTATTTGTCACTTTAAATGCAAATGAGCTCCTGTTGAATGAACCAATTTCCTGTCTATGCCATGGATTCTATCATGTAGATTTCCTGGCACATTTATCCCAGGATGTCAGGTTGGTTTAACCCTTAAATGCATAAATGGGTCAAAGATGACCCAGGTCTTTTTTTTTTTTGCAATTTCTTCATAATGAAAATATGTCCTTATTTCAAATTCCACCTATTCCTCAAATAACATATTATTGATATCTTTCCATTTAAAACTTTAATTTACTTTCTATACATTTTACAAAAATGCAAGTTTTTTTTATTACTATCCCAATATGTTGGTCAAAGATGACGTGTTCAATTCCTACGGAAATTCATGGGAACCTTTGACTCATGGCAACTGTGACTGTCAGGAATGCATATTTTGTGTATATTCACACTGACTATATCATAAATACCTTAAGATTATTTTACACAGCAGGGCATTCATTTTTTACCTCAAATGTGTGTCTTGTGCTCATTGGTTTGGCGAGTCCTGGAGGGCAGACACTACAAATATCCAGATATGCAAAGGTTGTTTCAGGACCAGTTATGTGCTTTTCCTTCACACCTGTAAAATTATTTTTAAGCCTACAGGCCTGCTTTAATATATAAAGACGTGAAATTTTATACTTCACAATTGTCGCCTGCAAGTCTTGCACAACCCATTATCATTCACATTAAAACAGGAAAACTCTTTCTATTCAAAAGCATTTCGAAAATTAAAAAGTGATATGACTTCTAATAATGATTCTAAGTCCTGGTATCAAGACGTTTATTCCTTGGAGTCAAGCTGAAAAAGTTGAGAAACAAACAGGAAACAAACCCCATCTGTAGGTATATGTTCGAACGATACAGACACAACAAAACTCCCTCGTTATATGAGTGGTTTGACCATTTAAAACGTGTAAAATCAAACAAACTGCAATTTTGTTTCGCCCCATTTACTGGTGAAGCTAAAGTTTTGTTTGCTAACTTCACTGTCAAGTCTGTTCAGGAGGTCTTTAATTTATCTCTACTAATGTCCAGCCCTTTACATCCCAGTGCACTGCGGGATTATTAACCTTAGTACAAGTGTAATTTTGATACAGTGTCTTTTTCAGGAAACAGTGGGAGAACAAATAACAAACAGCTGTTTCCTTCACAGCGGACTGTTAGCATTAGCAGCTAACAGATGTTTTAATGAGACGAGTCCAGCGGTGGGGAAACATCCAGCTCACCTGTCATTCTGCACCCGGAGTTTCATTGTAAGCTCTTGGTCTCCATCTAATACAACGTCCGAGTCTCCAAACGAAACAAAAAGTGGCGGAAAAACAAAAACAAAATTACCGAGTTAGCTCGGAGGCTAAGCCATAAGCTGACTGTTCGTTACGACAAGAGTCATCGTGAACTTCTTCTGGTACATTTTTTACGACATTTTGAATGTAACACGGTGTTCTACCACCACCTAGTGGAGCATTCTGGAATTTCACCAGAGACAAGCAGAGCACCAAAATGTACAAAAAAGGACAAAGAAATCCTCAAAATGAACAAAATAATAGAAAATGACCAAAATAATTCACAAAATGAACAAGCTAATTTACAAAATGACACACACACACACAAATTATTAAAACAACATGTACAAAAGTGAACAAAAAATTAGCCAGTTAGTCTTCCAGCATGTTTTACATTTTTTGGTCTCATTTATTCTTGAGCATTTTGGTGTATTTTGTATTGTTATCTTTGTTCATTTTAACAGACACACACGCACATACACAAGACTGGTCACACGTCTCCTGAAAATAAACTTTCTATCTTAGAAAGCTATGCCTGAGACCAGAAAAAAGTCTTGTAAAAATGTAATAGTGTTATTTGTGGTTATTTAGTATGTTTTGATGTACAGCTGTGTGTAAAATAATTTTGTGTTGCATTAATAATCATCGAGAAAAGGCATCTGAAGTAAAGAACAATTATTTAGCATTTTAGTATTTTCCTTTTTATACCTTTTTTATTGAGGAAAAATCAAAATCAAAGACTTGTTAGTGGTGTAGGTTATTGATAAACAACATTAAAATAAAAAATATATAATGAAAACATTTAGCATAAAATTTAAAAAATCACAACCAAATATCCACAAAATGTCCAAAAGTTAACCTTAGACTAAGCAAAATTAATGAATAAATAAATTTAAATAAACAAAAATGAAGAAAAACGTCAGAATCAGAAAGCATTTATTGTCACTGCATGTCGACATGTGCAACAGAATAATCAAAAAAAAGAACAAAATGAGCGAAAATTCAACACAATGAGCAAGAATGAACAACAAAAAATTAAGAAAATGGACTAAATCAAACAGAACAATCCAAAAAATTAACAAAAATGAATAAAATAAACACAAATATTCACAGAACATGTATGAATATATGTTTCAAGTATATTATTATAATCTACAATAATATATGATTGGAGATAATAATAATAATAATTATTATTATTAATCGGGGAAAATACGTAGTTAAAACCCGCTTGATGTGACGTCATCAAGAAACGACAAGAAAATAGATGACGCCATTTTAACGCGACTAGCAGCACGTCGCGCGGATTAGCAGGTATGAAACCCGTCTGATTAAATGCGGGTTAATTAATCCGTTAATAGACATAAACCTGTCGTCGGAATTTTTAAATGTATGTATATGACTCTGTTCGATTATTAAATAATGTGTTGATTTCTATTGTGGACTTTGACACTGAACTAGGTGAACTTGGCTAAAGACATGAACTTGTATCGTGTTTCTTGCAGATGATGCGTTTAGTGTTTAATAATTTTTTGTGATAGTGTGATTCTTGTCTCAATTTATGTTCATTTTCTTGATTTCATCCACTTTTGTTCATTTTTATTTTTCGTGATTCTTGTTGGGTGCCTTATTTCTTTGGTCGTTTTTTGAGTAGTTTAATTGATGATATCGATCATTTTGTTCAAGTTTTGAATATTTTCTTCATGTTTAATAATTTTGTTTCTAATTTGATTTGTTTGTTTATTTTCCGTAGGTCATTCAGTTTTATTCATTCTTAAATATCCTTTTTGTTCATTCATCTTCATGTTGCTTCTTTTTTATTGATTATTTTGTTCATTTCTCTTTAAAACACCAGTGAAACAGAGCAGTAACACAATCATTGCCATTTGCCCGGATTTTTTGGTTGCTGCAAATTTGACTTTTCATTTTTTAAAAATGGAATATGGTTCAAGACACTTTGTCACAAAATAAACTAGACATTACAAAGTCTTTTGAGAGCTTTTATTCCCATCATCTCATCGTCCCCAACAGTTTCCGCTGGGACAAAATACTTTTCCAGAACTAAAACGTTTTTTTTTTTCATTTCATGTTGATTCAAGGATTTAGACTGACCATTTGTTCTCATAAGCTCCAAAACACTTAATTTACTTTGGTTCATTTTTTGAGTTGCTTTGATTTCATGTTGGTTGCTTAAACTGAATATACATATCATTTCAGTAATAGCTCTTTATTTTAGAGTTTGGTGGTTGTTCACCAAGCTGAAAATAAAATAAAAGAACCTAAAAAATATATGTGATTACCGTCTCACCATGTTGTTTCATCAGTTGTGCAGATTGAAGAGAATGGATTTGCTGTATGGTCCGTTGGGTCTGGGAGTCGTGGCAGGTCTGGGCTGTGGGCTCCTCCTTGGCTGGCACCTCCGATCTCGCTTTGGTCCCACATCTAAAAGCCTGATGGCAGCGATTGGAAATGATGCCACTGAAGCCAGTGTGATGGGAGAAGGAGGCGAGTTCAAGATGATTCTCATTGTCCGTAACGACCTGAAGATGGGCAAAGGGAAGGTTGCCGCTCAGTGCTCCCACGCTGCCGTGTCAGCCTACAAACAGGTCCAGCGCAGGAACCCGGAGCTGCTCAAACAGTGGGAGTACTGTGGGCAGCCCAAGGTGGTGGTGAAAGCCCCCGATGAGGAAACACTCATTGAGCTTCTGGGTCAGGCCAAAGAGGTGGGGCTTCCGGTCAGTCTGATTCAGGATGCAGGGAGGACACAAATCGCACCTGGATCTCGCACCGTGCTGGGAATTGGACCAGGACCAGCGGATCTAGTCGACAGAGTCACTGGACACTTGAAACTGTACTAGGTTTGAACTTTGACCTATTGGACTTTGAATAAATGATCTCTTTGTAAAACTTTTTGCAGTCTGAACCATGAGTTTGTGCTTTTATACACTGAATGACTCGGTTACTTGAATATTTTCTTCAGTTTTAAGTTGATGCTGTGCACCAGTGGACTCTTCAAAAACAGACTGCTTCCTTATAATGGTTAAATGACAAACACTGAGGTTCTGTTACACCTTAATTCCTGTTGAGACAAATGATTCTGGATAAGGAAACATGTACCACAGACTTGTCAAATAAAAAAATGTGAAATTCTAAACTCAAGAGTTGCCCCAACATTATGGTGTTTTTTTTTTGTGTTTTTTTTTTGTTGATGATACACATGAAAAAAAATCCTGTGACAATATAAATTTTGTCTAATGCAAGAAAATGTTAATGCAATAAAACAAAAGATGATTTTTAAAATAATGTGATAGATACACATTTCTAGTGTGTTTCCATTGTCAAATGAATCACTTTCATAATGTTTAGATGTTTTCATTTCCACAAAATGAAATCAATCATCACCACAGATACATTTGGTTTTGGTAGTGACTTATGTGATTTTCATCCTGTTTTTATTTCATTGTTTTGCATTTTTCACTACATTTTTTTTAGGTCTTTTACATAAATTTCTTTCAGGACCAACTTTATGAATTTTACCTTTATAAACACATTTGCTTGTTCAATATGATATAATTAGTCCTTCCTGTTGTTTCTGCCATAGCCATTGAAAATAGATAGGCTTGTTGAATGAATAGATAAGTTGAGCTCCATCAACTGGATTTGGACAAGTTGTTTTCTGCCTATAGTTTGTCATTGATGAGGTGTATAATCATCTAAATAGGCATGTTTCATTAAGTGAATTGTAAACTAAGTCTGGAAACTAGAAAAGGAAAAAAAAAAGATTGCCCTTCTTGTTCATTTGTGTCTCATGTTAAATCAGTGTTTGTAGCCAATTCCTGATTGGGAGATTTGAGAAATAAAAACCAAGTTGTTAAATGTAGGGGAAAAAACAATTCCACCAGTAGGATTTTTGTCCCAGGCTATATAGTATCAGGATAAATCCCTGTCACATGACCAGAGGTGTGCTGCCAGCAGAGGGCGGTAGTGTCACATCACTGTTCAAGGCAAGTCCTGAAGAGATGAAGCAGTTGATATTTTGTCTATTTAGCCCATCTGGCATCTGTTTTTATTAGTGACCAGGACAGTGAACCTAAAATATCTAACATGTAAAAAGCAGCCACATATTACCCATTAATACTGTTTAAATTGCTATAGATTTTTAGGTGTTACCTATTCTAAAATGAACTTTTTCATAGCAATTACATTTATAATTTGACCCATAACTGTAATAAAATGGACAGTACACTACACATATGAGCTAATAAATAGTGTTGAGCTCATAAACTGATGGCCAGACATTCTCCTTCAGGATTTTCTGGTAGAGAGCAGAATTCATGGTTCCATCAATTGCAACGTCATCCAGGCCCTGAAGCAGCCTCAGACCATCACATACCATTGTTTGATTGTTGGTATGATCCTCTTTTAATTAAATGCTGTGTTAATTTTACACCACAGGATGCACACCTTACAAAACGTTCAACTTTTGTCTCAAACATTGAGGATTATTGTGTTTTTTTGGCAAATGTGAGATGAATCTTTCTATCAGTATTCTTTTTGGTCACCAGTGGTTTTCACCTTGGAGATCTCCTATAGATCCATTTTAGACCAGGCTCTTCCATATTGTCAAATTATGAATACGGACCTTAACTAAGGTAAGTGAGGGCTGTAGTGCTTTACATGTTGTTCTGGGTTCTTCTGTGATCTCCTGGAATAATTTTAGTCAACCGGACACTCCTGGGAATGTTCACAACTCTTTCCGAGTATCTCCATTTGTGGATAATGGTTGTCACCATGGTCTGTTAAGAGTGTGCCAAAGCCTTATAAATGGCTTGTAAGCCTTTACACACTAATACATGTCAATGACCTTGTTTCTCATGTGATCTTGAATTTCCTTGGATCACAGCATGATGTGTTGCTTTTTTAGACTCTTTACTGCACTTGATCAGACAGGCTCTACTTAAAGGTCTAGTCGACGATGTTGGGAATGTAGTTCTTAGCTCATGGTTTGTAGCGGTCCATGGTACAGGTTTGGACAAGTGACATGCCAGTCAATATGGTTTACAACCTCATAATGTGCATGACCTCATGCACTCACGGATCAGCAGTTAGCAACTGTAGCTTGTCTAAATACAGGATGACTGTGGAAAGACAGCCTGCCTTTCATATCCATCTGGTCCAGGTAAGAAAAAAACATTAGCTTGACAACTGTGAGCTATTAAGCCACAGTGACAGGATCCCCGTTTAATCATTTATGAATGATTAAACAGTCTCTCAACATCGTAGACTGCACCTTTAATAAACGAAAGCATAATTTAAAAACTGAATTTTCTTTCTGATTCTTGTCTATTAAAATGAGTTTGATGATATGAAACATTTAAGTGTGAAAAATATACAAAAAAAATAACTCTGATGTTTTATACTTTGTTTCTGATCAAATTTTTGACAAAAATAAGTGTTTCATGATCTGAAACATTTAAGTAGAAAAAGTATTGCCCTCTCTGAAATATTGTTTTTGTGAAACATTGAAGTGCGGAAAATATAAATAAAATCGGACAAAACACCATTTTACCCTTTATTTGCAGTGAAATTAAACACTAAACTACCATTCTCAATGAAGTTGTGAATCAAAATTGCCGTCTCTGTCAAAAATAATGCCTGTATGATCTCAATTACGATGTGTGTGTGTTGGGGGGGGGGTGTGTTCACCTTGTATATAAGACAATTAGACTGTTTGACAAACAAGAAGCTTTTTATTTTGAAGTGGAAAACAAAACCGCTGTTCAATCATTATGATCCTGATTATGCACAATCAAGTTTTTAAGTGCACAATTTAAATCTAAAGTAATTCAGATAAGAATATAAGTTCAAAGGAGTTAATGACTGATTTTGTGTACACGCAAGCCTTTGATAAAAACTTCATTTTACCACAAGTCCTGTGACGACGGTTCTGCAGCGGATGTCGACTGAAAAGGTTAAAAGCAACCTTAAAGAACACACGAGGAGAGTCAGAGTTTTCGAAATCTCTCCTGCACGCTTGATGACAATGACCTAAAGCAATGCCCAGCAGAAACACACCGCAGCGTAAAGGGGCGGGGGGTATGTTAGTCGAACACATAGGTCTGCAGTCCCTCCTGAGGTGGAATGGTCCCACATGAGCAGGATTTAAAGCACAATGAAAATGCCACATGAATGCAAACTGGTTTCCTGCATAGGCTTTGCTGGAAAAGATCAAACGTTCCTGAAAGTTGTTTGTAAAATACTCTTTTTCTTTACACGACAGCCCTGAAGTGTGTGTGTGGACGTGACTGGTTTAGTGTTTCAGGATTGTGGTAGCGGCAGTCTTGTGTTCAAATATAGAAGAACACGGCAGCAGTGTTTGTGTCTGAATATACAATAATCAAATGCATTTTACAGGTGGACAGAAGAAGCTGCTCACACACATCAAAAGGAAGAGGTTCTACATTAATTTCTTCTCACTACAGAGTGCAAATCAGATGCTTCACAACAGACCTTTTTTGAGATTGAGAAGAGGACTCGCTCTTCCCTCAGCACCCCCCACCCCCGACCTCCCCCCATTGGACAAAACCCATTTCCCATTCAAATAAAATAGACAAAAAGAAAAAGCAATCTAGTCAATATGGAATGTGAGAAAATTAATCTGTGATTTTTTTTAACAACAGAAATAAAACTGAGTCCTTCATGACAGTTTCAAAGGGGGGAAAGTAAAAAAATAAGCGCAATAAAGGTTTGTGGGTGTGATCTTCAGTAGAATAGAGAGAAGAACTGCGAGAGATGGATGGATGGTTGCTCCAGGGGGCGGGGCTTTACATGCCGTAGCCGAAGCCTGGCTGAGCGGCGGGCTGGCCGTACCCTGCAGGCGCCTGGTAGCCGTAGCCGTAAGGCTGCTGAGCCGCCACGGGGACGCTGGGGCCTGCCGTCAGCATCAGCTGGGGTGTGCCTGCACGAAAACACATGGGGGGACAGGGGTGCCTTTAAAAACACTTGCATTCAGAAGGACAGTTACACATTTAATATAGTCGGGTCTCAACTTCGAGATACTTTTGATTTAAGGTTCATAAATCTAATGATTTAAAGCTGCACCTAATTGTTGTCTTTGTTACTTTGGACTGAACTGATGTCATGGAAACAAAAAAGGAGATGGTTCATTTTTATGGAATATTTTCTTCAGTTTTGGGTCAAATTTTTTATTTTGATTGTTTTTGTTGATTATTTTGTTGAGGAATTGGTTGTTTTTTGTTGTTGTTTCTGAGGGAGGTAGGTTCTTGTGACGTTTGATAAATCTTTGTTCATTTTTGTGCATTTTATTGATTTTTTGCTGATTTGATCATAATTAGGGAATATTTTATCAATTTTTTGATTATCCTCATTTTTACTTTGTTGCGCTGATTTGATTATTTTTTATGGCATTTTTTTCATCATTTTTGTACGTTTTTTCTTCATTTATGTTCCTTTCGTAGAATATTTTGTCAATTCTTGGTTAAATTTTGATTATTTTGTTAAATTTTGTTCATTTTCGTGATTTCTTTGTTCATGTTCTTTTTTATGGCTTATTTTTGATTGTTTTGGTCACTTCTGGTTCGTTTTTTAGGAAGTCAACCTCACGGCACCTCATGCAATTGACGGGAAATTTTCAGGGTCTGTTTTGCGGCTGATGTACGACACTGCGGCATACATTTAAGGGATGTTCTGTAGCGCCACCCACTGGATGACAGAAGTGCCGATTTACTTGGCCACATCGCATTATAAACCTCGTCTGTCCCAAAGGCGTCCACGCACCGGCGGGAGAAACCTCACAGCCACAGCCTGGCACCAGTGGGGTGGGGGCGTGACGGCCCATTCAGTGATGCTTGCAGCTTTAATTTACATTTTGATTTCAAAGTTCATATGACCCACAATTGGGACTTTGAAAAAAATGTCAAAGTCCAGGGTAAAGTTTTTATATAGCAACAGTGTTGTCAAAATGGCTCAGTGGATTGAGTTTTTACCGTGTCTACAACTGCGGACACCAAGTTTATGCATTCATTCAGCATAGCATACACATTTATGTTAGTCCAAGGAATCTTGGCATTTAATATACTTCACATCTTACTGTATATCTGCTTCTTCATTAACAGTTTATATTCATTCTCCATATAGATTTATTTATGCTGGTCTGTGATTCTTTATACTGTATATTTAATAAATATAAAACTTCTTGTAACAGGAGACAAAATCTGTATTGTAAATACAATATATGCATCTTTAATAAAACATACCTGATGTTTCACCTCTATACCACTCTATACAAATGAAGGCATACACTCGTAGCAGCTGTACTAAATAGACCAGAGGTGTCC
>JAQQAE010013669.1:0-12663 GCA_029823295.1 Pseudamia nigra | reverse complement strand
AACATGTAGACAGGTTTTTAATTAGATTATAAATCTCAAAAAGGTCTAAAAATCTTTAAATCTGCATATCTGATCGTTGTTGACACCCTGTACTTCTAATTGCTTCACTATTTTGTCCCATTATTTTGTATTCATGACTAAAACTAAGCAGTATCTTCCCACTCAGGAGAAAATGTGCTGCAAGAAATCACAGAGACGGAGGAGGAAGCCTGGTTCGTTTTCTAGGAGTGTTCAGCCATTCAGTGTGATCTGAGTGTTTTGGGAATAGCCTCTGTGGAAAGAATTCCTCGTCCATGGAAAACTGGAGCTATCAGTCCACGCACTGACATTACCTTTCTCCTCCCTCCTCATGCACAGATCGAGCTGTAAATGTATCGGTGCAGGAGAGCTCAGTATGAAGAAGACGGTCCGGCCCACGGCGAGTAAGGTGAGCGGAGAGCGGGGAAAGGCCGAGGCCACTGCCAATGCTGGCACCGGAAAACCTGCAGCCAAGACCACCAGCACCACACCCCTGTCCAAGGTAAAACGTACTGCTCAGCCTGATGCACCATGCTGTTTCTCTTGATTCTAAGTGAGTTTTTTTCCTTTCAGGTGAAAAGCAATGATGATCTTTTAGCAGCTATGGCTGGAGGGAATCCTGCGTCAAGTACTGCTGTCACCAAGACCAAGAGGACCGCCTCCATTGGGACAAATGCTAGTAATCTGGACAGCAAGCCAAAGACTGCCACAGGTATATCTGTCTGTAGGCAAGTTTCCATCAGCCTGTCTGTGTGCAGGTTACGGGAAATTTCAAGATTTGGAAAAAACTCCTTCCATTTTGGAAAGAAATGTTTTCATGTTGGCTTAAGATGGAAACATCTGAATAATTTCTCGTGCAGTATTCATATCAAGCATGGAAACATTGCTGGTAGCAGAGTTGAGCGATAGAAATTTGTTTGAGTAAAAATTTGTCAGCTTACCAGAAAATGTAAGGCCTTAGAAATCACTAGACAGTCTCAAATTTGAAATTGGGAGGCCTTAATTGCAACAAACATTTACTCATCTGTTACTTTATTATTTTCTGACAGTGTGTGTCAAGTTCTTTTATGTCAGCATTTCTGATATTACAGAGCAGTACTACTTCTGGAACCTTTTACTTGCGCTTGAACTGTTGCAAAATGTACATAAACATAATTCAACTAATCAATTAAACAGTTGAGGTTAAAATTATTCAGATTTTTTCTGAATTGCTATTTAAAAGAGTGTTTGATATGTAATGGAGCGCTTCAAAGCATGTTAGTTTAATTTAGAAACTAAGTTAATTTGCAAACACAAACAGATGTTTTTAGGAAAAAAAAGAATTACCAGGGTTAATGTTACTAACCTCCAAAAGAACTAACCTTTTTATTCAGGCGTAGCACAAACCACCATTCTTTGACTCAGAAAAATTCACTTCAGAGGATTTGAGGCATGACTTGTAAAAGCATCAGGTCAAAATCAAAATAAATGAGTTTTGATCTGTGATGGATTATTGATCAACATAAATCAAGAGAAGGATGCCTGAAGTATAATGTACTTATGGATTTATTTTCCCGTTAAAAATATGATTTTCGGTTATAATGAGTATTTCCGGTTGGGTCCCAAGCAGATGCCACATTTCTCTTTTGGGTTGTGACCTAAAAAAGTCTGGGAACCACTGACCTAGGAGTTGTCTGTATTCTGTGCCAGAGTTGTAAAAATGTTTTCTGTTTTGTGCAGCTCCATCTACCAAGCGTCCAACATCTGCAACTTCAAAAGAGACCAATTCATCACGAGACCGCCTCCGGACATCCAGGACATCATCGGCTAAGAAGCAGCTGGTTTCAGGGACTGCAGCAGGGGATGTGGCCTCAGGGAAGAGATCTCGCAGCCAAATTCTGGCGGACTCTGAAGGCCGCATGAGTAAGTCTAAATCAGATGGTCAGATCAGTGATAAAGTGGCTTTGGAGACCAAGGTGAAAGATCTGTTGGGTTTGGCTAAAAGCAAAGATGTGGAGATCCTGCACCTTCGCAGCGAGCTGAGGGACATGAGGGCCCAACTTCTTCTGGGTGGGAAGGAAGCACCGCAGCAGGATGGAGCTGGGGAAGAAGAGAAGCCACCGGTTTCAGCCATCACGGCCGCCGATGTGGAGTCCACTCTGCTTCTCTTACAGGAGCAGAACCATGCTATCAGAGAAGAGCTCAATCTGCTGAAGAGTGAGAACCGTATGCTAAAAGACCGTCTGAATGCACTGGGCTTTTCCCTGGAGCAGAGACTGGACTGTTCAGATAAGCTGTTTAATTACACCTCCCTGAGCCCAGATCTTGCAGTGGGCAGCGGGCAAAGCGATGGTGGTGGCACAGGTACACTGACGTCCTCGGTGGAAGGCTCTGCCCCCGGCTCTCTGGAGGATCTGCTCACTGGACACCAACATGGAGGATCTGCCGACAACCTGGACAGTGAATCTAGTGAAGTGTACCAGGCCGTAACCTCCAGTGATGATGCTCTGGATGCTCCGTCTGGAGCGTCGTCTTCGTCTGAGTCAGAATGCGCTCCTAGCAGAGAGCGCTCACGGAGGGGCAGCAGTGGCAATGCCAGTGAGGTGTCAGTGGCCTGTCTGACAGAGCGGATCCATCAGATGGAAGAAAACCAGCACAGCACTGCTGAGGAGCTTCAGGCCACACTGCAAGAGTTGGCCGACCTGCAGCAAATCACCCAGGAGCTGAACGGGGAGAACGAGCGGCTCGGTGAGGAGAAGGTCATCCTCATGGACTCGTTGTGCCAGCAGAGCGACAAGCTGGAGCTCTATGGCCGACAGATTGAATACCTGCGCTCTTTGCTGGATGAACATCACATATCATATGTGCTAGAGGAGGACATCAAGAGTGGACGCTACATGGAGCTGGAGCAGCGCTACGCAGACCTGGCAGATAATGCCCGCTTTGAAAGAGAGCAGCTGCTGGGGGTACAACAGCACCTGTCAAACACACTGAAGATGGCTGAACAGGACAATGCTGAGGCCCAGGAGATGATCAGTGCACTAAAGGAGAGAAACCACCAAATGGAGCGCATCATGGAGTCAGAGAGACAGGATCGAGCTGCAATGGCGGCTGCTCTTGAGGAGTACAAGGCAGCAGTGAGCAATGACCAGGCAGAGCTGAGCCGCTGCCGAGCCCAACTGGACCAGGAGAGGCAGAGGGTGGCTGAGCTGTACTCCCTGCACACGGCCGGAGACAAAAACGACATCTGTCAGCTGCTGGAGAGCGTGCGGCTGGGGAAGGAGGAGGCCGAGGCCAAGGCTGCCAAGATGCAGGAGGAGATGGAACAAGCCCACAGTGACCTGAGTCGGCTGCAGGAAACTTTCAGTAAGGTTAGTGGGAAGGACAGTACGTGATATCTGCCACTAGGGGTCCCTCAATTTAAAAAAAAAACACAAAACAGTAGATTTTCATTGTCATGAAGTAGGATGGGATGATGCTTTTCATTTTCACAACTTTAACTGATTAAAATCTATAAAGATGTTTACATTATGTGTAACCATTCTGATGAAACATATGCAAATATTGTTAGTGATTTATCAAATGAAATGGGGTCTCATACTGCTGAATTTCAACATTAGTGAAACATTTGAGAGAGTGTGATAAAATGAATAAAGTTTATATCAAGCTTATTCAGCGTAGATACTTCATTGGTGAAGTGTCATATATTGTATGTTTAATGGAAGGAGACTATGAAGAATGACGTGACAGGCTGTTTCACATACACTGTGGGACCAATTTCTCAAAGGAATCCAGTGCTAAATTAAGTTGTCTGGCCTAAATAAAACTAGAACTACTTTTTAGGTCAAGAAAATCACTGTCCTCAATTTTTATGATGCTGCCATTTATTATTCAGATATCATACAGTGCTACACTCATCCACCACATGAATACACAAATGCACATTTACAAATGCTAAATAATGTTGCACATTAGCCATCTAATTGCCTCATAGTTTATTAATAATTAAACGAAGAATACTCTTCTTCCTGTGTCTGCAGCTGGACAGGGAATACAGGGATTTCCAGGAGCAGGTGCAGCAGCAGATGGCTGAGCAGGAGCGAGGCCTGGAGAAGCAGCGAGTGGAGTTGCAGGAGAAAGAAACTGAGATCGCAGACATGAAGGAAACCATATTTGAGCTGGAGGATGAAGTGGAGCAGCACCGTGCTCTTAAACTTCACGACAACCTAATCATCACAGACTTGGAGAGTAAGTGTGCGGAAATAGAACTGGAGGAATGTTTGCATATTATATTGGCAGGTAGAAACCCAGTTTTCAATTTTAACATTTACATATCAATTTATTTTATTCTATCTTTGCAACCAGAAATGAATTTCAAGAAGTGAAGCATTCGGTCATACCTGTCTCCGTTACGATAGGAGAGTCGCGTCAAGCGTTACTGTTGCTTAGCTAGCAGCTTTTTTCCCCTAATGATGGTTCATTAACATTTATAGTGTCTTGAGGGCTGCAGGAGGTGTGGGTCTGCATCTCTGAGTGTACTGTATTTTGTAATGTTGTGGTTCATTATAGTTTGTAATGTTTTGGTTCATTATGTTTCCCTGAACAAAGAAGTAAAGTCTAGTTTCAAACTGATGAACTGATTAAGGCCAGTGTAAATGAACCAGACATATCAAACCTTATCTGTTATACCCTTTACAACCACTAGTAAGGAATAATTAGACACTGACTATGAGTGATAATAATACCAATAACCTGCATCTGCCTCCTGTTTCAGACTCAGTGAAGAAGCTGCAGGACCAGAAGCATGACATGGAGAGAGAAATTAAGATTCTTCACCGCAGACTGAGAGTAAGGGTCACAAGACTGTTGGAGGAAGATTGTAGTTACACGGTATTTTAGCTACTTTATGTTATAGGAGGTGACAACTTGGTCACCTCCGAGGCCAGTCAGCTGCTGGATTTACAGGAAGACTGTGTAGTTTTTATCCTCAAGACCAGATGCATCACAGCTTAAATTCTCTGTTTGTGCAGGAGGAGTCGATGGAGTGGCGTCAGTTTCAGGCTGATCTGCAGACAGCTGTTGTCATTGCTAATGACATCAAATCGGAAGCGCAGGAAGAGATTGGTGACCTGCGGCGCCGGCTGCAGGAAGCCCAGGAGAAGAACGAGAAGTTGAGCAAGGAGCTGGATGAGGTCAAGAGCCGCAAGTAAGAGCCTTTGACAGACATGGGAGAGCTCCAGTGGTCACGCTGACATTGTCTGTTTTATTAATCTAAACAAAACCAGGGAGCAGTTTCTTTGCTTATACCACTTAATCATCTGTAGCAGGATCTGTGCCGCTTCGCCTCTGAAGAATCCCATGAGAAAATGGCATTTTAGATAAATAAGTGGTAAGTTATGTTTAGTGACATGCTTACTGTTATTACCAGAACTGCATTCTGTCAGTGCGTGAAATCATCATGGGTTTTGCCCTGGCCAAAAAGCAGACTATAAAATATTTTACAGCACTGTCTAGAGTACCAGATTTTTTGGCTCAAGTTTTTTGGCAGCAATTTAGAGAGAAATTTTCAACCTTTTGACAGAGAAACTTGAACTTAACAAATTAAGATACCAAATGCAGTGTGTTTTTGAAGAACATTTTGTTTAATAATTTAGCTGTAATACTCTGACCTTTTTCCTTCTAAGACAGTGCAAATATCTCAGATTTGTATTCTTTTTTCCAAAGTAGGACTCATCACTTTCCCTGCTGTGAATGAGAGGGATGTCAGGCAGCAACACTGAAGTATTTCATAATGTGGACAATAAACATGTAGATACAGTGCAGCAAAGTGATGAAAAATGTAGCAGTACACCTTTCGGGACTCCCTACATTTAGCAAACATTCAAAATTCCAAATTCAACACCTAATGTCTACATGACAAAACAATATCTGATATTTTAATGGTACCAGTAGTGCTGCATTCTCATACTGAGCAAAGTATCGTCTGTGTTTCCAGGCAGGAGGAGGAGAGGGGCAGAGTGTACAACTACATGAACGCTGTGGAGAGAGACCTGGCTGCACTGAGACAGGGCATGGGTCTGAGCCGCCGCTCATCCACCTCCTCAGAGCCGTCGCCCACCGTCAAGACGCTCATCAAGAGCTTCGACAGCGCCTCGCAAGGTTTGCAACTGCTCATGGATTTAATGGTGTATATTACAATGTAAGGCAAAGTGTGTAACATTTCCCTCAAAAAATAGACATGGACTCATACAATCCCTTTCAATCTTCACCTGGGACGCTGTAGGACTGTGTGGTGTATTTAGCTACGGAAATTGTGCTCTCTGCCTGTATTTTTTTAATTTCCGTCAGTTGGTTGTATACCCAGAGCAAAAAGAAGAAGAAAGTTCGTACTCTGTGTTCCATGTAGAGTTTTTACGAATGCGTGGTTGTTAATCTATGCTTTGGAATGCAACAATTGATTAAGCATTAGAAAATAACCTTCCATTTTTCTACTTCATTGATTTATTTATTTATTTTTTTGTCACAGTCATCACATGCTCTCCCCATTCACGCTATTGCTTCATTGACAATCACGCTCGCTTTCTTCTTTGTTGCATGGACGGGGGGCAAAGTTTGCACCATTGTGATTACAAACACAAGCAAGCAGTGTTACATACTTGATCTTTAGATGAATAAAGTGCAGTGGTGTTTGACAGATTGTGAATCCCTTAAAACTTTCTATATTTCTGCATACATATGACCTGAAACATCATCATATCTTCACATAAGTCCTGAGAATAGATGCAGCTGCAGATAAACATTTCTGGTCAATGTCAGCAAAGTATTGCACATCAGCCAGGAGACATTTTAGCCCATTCCTCCAAAAAGAACAACTTCACCTGTGAGGTCACTCCTGGTCCTTACAAAACTTGGTTTAAGGTCTGAATTTGGACTTGGCCATTTCAAAACATGAACTTTTGTTGCCCTTTAACCATTCTTTGGTAGAACAACAACTGTGGGTAGGATTACTATCTTGCTGTGTGATGTACAGTATGTTCTCTTGACACTGAGTTTACCAATACATCTTGACATTTTCTATTAGAACTCACTGGTATAATGCAGAATTTTTTACCGTTCCATTAGTGATTTCAAGCTGCCCTGGCACAAATGCAGCCAAACGGGCCCAAACCACGATAACTGATTTTTAAAACTAAATGTTGCTTTGTTGTCCTTACATCTTTGACTTGAGCTTAATGTGGTAAACTGCTCTCTTCTCTATAAATGTAGGTCCTCCTTCCAACGGTGCCTCTGTGGCTCCGACAGCCTCAGCAACTCCCCTACCACGAACCCCCCTCAGCCCCAGCCCCATGAAGACGCCCCCAGCAGCTGCCGTTTCACCCATACAGGTACTGGAATAAATGCCATGGGCTTCACCCACTTGTAGGGTGGTCCAGTGGGTGGGATGCTCTGACAAAGACACCAGAGGGTTAAAGATATTTCAGTGTGACATGTGTTTAACTTGTAAAGTATTTGTAAAATGTTCTAATAGATGCTGGGTATGTTGACTGAAAATAGCTTTTTTTAATTTCCATCTTTATTTATTGGGTGAAGTTGTTCTAAGATCAATCCGGTGTGTTCAGTCAGTTTTAACATTATTAACTGTCTGTTAATGATGCGCAAGAAAAGACGTCTCTGCTTAATCATCATTGTTTTGGAGAGAGTGGAAAACACATAAACTTTAACATAACTTATTTGATTCATTCCATACTCCTGTTCTTACTCGAGCTACGTTCGCCTCCGGGAGGGTCTCCCAAGGCAAATTGTTCCGAGGTGATAGGTCAGACTAAGAGTGATGCAGAAGACCCTCACGATGAAGAAAATCAGGAACCAGAGTACCCCTCCTGGTATGGGGAGACCAGGGCCCCACCCTGGAGGCATGCCAGTGGGCACCTGGTGGCCAGACCTCCACCCATGGGTTCTGGTTGGCTACAACCTGAAAAAGGAACATTGCTCCACCTTCCTGTGGGCCCACCACCTGCAGCAAGGGTCGTGAGGGTCCGAGCTGTGTGGTTTGGGTGGCAGCCGAAGGCGGAGGCCTGGGTGGTCCAATCCTTCATCGCCAAAACTAGCTCCAACTGGGGGAGGCCCTGAGACAGACCCAGGACACAATGGAGGGACTATGTCTCTTCGGCTGGCCTGGGAACGCCTGGGGGGTCCCCCCAGAGGAGCTGTAGGAGGTGTCTGGAGAGAGGGAAGTCTGGGCTTCTCTGCTTAGGCTGCTGCCCCCACGACCCTGACCTGGATAAGCGGAAGATGATGGATGGATGTTCTTACTGTACATTCCCTTTCATAAACATCTGATATGAAAATAATTGGTATGAGTATGCTGTTTAGGAAAGTGACCCTGAATACGGGAGATATTCATAGATTTTTTTTGGTACAAACAGGTCCAAAACAATCCATTCCTGTTAGTATAATTTGTAATGCAGATAAATGTTTAATTCTATTTTTCAGAGACATTCCATCTCTGGGTCGATGTCTGCAGCCAAGCCGCTGTCGTCCCTGAGCGACAAGAGACCGAGCTACACCGACATCACTATGCCAGGTGAGGAGCTGGTCTTAAATACGCGTTGTACACTGTTGGAAAAAAACATAAGCGTCTAGAGCTACAAATAATATTCCAAACCCTTACATATCACTACAAATGAGACATGTTTTAACTGGCAACATGTTCGCACTCATATGGTTCTCATTATAATTTTTGTTCATTGTATTATTTTGTTCATTTTGCTGTTTTATTTTTAAAATTTTCTTTTTTGTTCATTTCCTTGATTATTTTGCTTGTTTATATTCAGTTTCTTGATTATTTTGGTCACTTATTTGCTCATTTTTGTTCATTTTCCAGATTTTTTTGGTTTTTTTACTTGATCATTTTATATATTTTGGGGGGAATTTTGGTTCATTTCCTGGATTATTTTTGTTAATTTTTGCAGATTATTTCGTATTTGCTCATCATTTAGTTTCTATTCATTTACTTGACTATTTTATTCATTATTTTGTTACTTGTATGCATTTTCATTCAGTTGGTTTATTGTTTAAGTCATTTTTCTTTATTTTTATTCATTTTTCTAATTATTTTGCTCCGGTTTGTTTTGAATTTTGTGAAATTTTTAATTTTTTTTAGCTTTTTGTTCATTTTATTATATTATTTAATCGTGTCCATTTTCTTCGTTATTTTATTCCTCACGTGGATTATTTGCAGTTTTGTCTTGATTTTTTTTTTTTTCTTGTTGATTTCTTTGGTTTACTGCTGATTTTGTTCATATTGATTTGTTATGTGTTCCTTCAATTGGCAAAGCCATGGAGCTGCGGGGGAGGGGCTAAGGAGCCACAGGTTGCAGACCCCTGCAATAGACAAATACACGCAAAGATTATTATGTATGGCGCTTGCAGTTCTTGACATTTCTTTGGTCCTTTTTCATTAGTTTCTTAGCTGATTAAGTTAGAACATTCATCAAAAGGTAACGAGGAAACATATATGAGTGGTCATTTCTATACAACACAAACTACACCTGTGATTTTTATTCACGAAATTTAGTGTTGCCTTATTAAATCCCTTGCGTGTGGTTGTACATTGGCCTGCTGTATGGTGAGTCACACTTGAACACACAAAAAGGGGATAATAATCATCCACCACATGCTGCAAACATTCCCTCAGTTCATTTTTACCAGCAGCGAGTTCAAGTGTTTCATGTGAACGTGCGTACTTGGCCATAGCCTCCAGCATTTCGTTTATTTTTCACTGATTTATTATTTTTTTTGCTGAGCGTGTCAGCCCTGTGTGTCGGTCTTCCCTGAACTCGGAGGAGCTGGAATGTTGCCTCTTCCCCGACCCCGCCGCATCCAGTTTCAGAGGAAGTCTCACACACAGCAGAAAACACGTGTGCTCCAAGTGATGCCGATGTGATGATGTGTCCACAGCTGAGCACCTCCTCAGGGGAACGACGACCAGCCGCCCCCCGCCGGTCCTCCAGAGGGTGTCCAACATGGACTCCAGCAAAGCAATGTCAGGTTAGACGTGCTTTCAAATACTACTTACAGGAAGAAAAGGGGGTTTCAGTAAAGTGTTTTTGGAAACGCAGATGACGCTGAGCTAGTTTTAAAGGCATAGTATGTAACGTCACAGAACCATCACTTCTGTTATTACCTTTCACAGTAAAAGCCCTAAACATACACAGTGAATATGCTGTAGTCACTTACACTAAAACAGGTAACCGTAAATTAGCACCACATGGACAAATGTATTTCAGGAAGCTTCTAGATAGAGGTTTCCATAGGAATCTGTATCACCACTGAGCTCTTCCAGTTTTTGGGCCACAAGCACTCAGTCAGTGAACAAAAATATAATAGATAAAATGAAGAAAAATTGACATAATAATCAATCAAATGAACCACAGCAAACACTGTAATTAGCAAAATTATCAAAAATGATGAAATGGTCAAGAAAATGAACAAATTTTGTCGAACAAAATCAAGAAAATGAATAAAGCAAACAATATTCGCTGTGGCAACCTCTTAGGGTAGCAGCTGAAAGGAGAAGAAGAAGATAATAAAATGCCTAAAATTACAAAAGTAAAAACAAACAATATAATTAGCAAAAATGACACAAAAACGAACAAAATAATCAATGAAATTAAGGAAAATGAACAAAATATTCAAAAACAACATAGTACATGAAGTGGAAAGTCACATAATCAAGAAAATGAACAAAGAAATTAAAGTTTTGCCATTCTAACTGGGCTTTGGTCACTTATTTGTTCATTTTATTGATTATTTTATTTATACTGTTGATTATATCCTTCCTTTTTGTTAAGTTATTAATGCATATTGTTCAGTTTTCTTCACTGATTTAGACCAAACATTTGTTCCAGAGCTTATGTTCGTATTGTTGGTATTGACAACACAGTTAGTGACCAGTGATAATACGCTTGATATGCAGTGATTTGTCTGATTTTGAACATTACTGAAACCACTTGATATACAGCAGTCCCTTGTTTATCGTGGGGGTCACATTCTAAAAATAACCCGCAATAGGCGAAATCCGCAAAATAGCCAACTTAATTTTTTTTACAATTATTCTATTTGTTTTAAGGCTGTAAAACCCCCCACCACACACTTTATACACTATTCTCACACAGGCATGAACATTTTCTCACATTTCTCTCTTATTTAAACACTCAAAATTCAAACCTTTGTAGATTTTGCGTAGGTTCTGCGTGAAAAGCGCTCGTCGACGGCCTGGGCTCCTCATCATCCTGCTCCTCACTGTCATGAACGTCATCGCTCTCCGCAAATGTTTCATAAAGCTTTTTAGTTTTTGTGTGGATGATGCTGGTTTCCAGCGTAGTGTTCTTTTTCCTGCAGTCACTGATCCACAAAGCTAAAGCAGACTCCATCCTTACGATGGTCTTGTTGTGGACAGTTACAACCCTTTTTGCATCCTTGTTAAAACTTATTGCTGCTATCGTCCTTATGTTATTTTCCTCCTTCTTTATGTAACAAATCGAAGATTCATTTGTTCCGTCATGGCGTCCTACAGCCATGTAACTTCTACCTTCCTTCAGCGTGTCCAGAAGTTCAACTTTTTGTGTAATGGTGAGCATCTTCCTCTGCCTTTTGGCTGTGACGCAGGCGCCTTAGTCGGTGCAGATGCTTCGTCGACATTGTGGGTTTTTGTCGGAGAGAAAACTTGCAAACACACAGCACTTCAGAGTCACATATGCTAGAGATCGAACATTTGTGTAAGTTTGGCGAGATGGACGCATTCTGTAGTGAACAGGAGACACAGCACGGAGGAGATTGATTGACAATGGCCTACAGTCCCTTAGCCAATCAGGACACGGAACACAATGCGTGTTCATACGCTGTAAAAAAAAAAAACATGAAAACTGCACTAAAAAAATCTGTGAAACAGCGAGGCTGCGAAAGGTGAACTGCGTTATAGTGACGGGCCGCTGTAATCTATATCTACAAACAAAATGTTACGTTCCGTGTTCAACCAGTAACAAACTAAACCACAGCTGCAACTATTTTTATTATCGATTAATCTATTGATCAATTTTTCAAATCATCAATCAACCAAGAAGTCATTTGGACAAGAAAATGTCTGAAAATCATGAAAAAGTGTTTCTCAAAGGCCAAGACGATCAATGGAACCGTTTGATCTGCAACATTTTTAGTTCACTGTCATATACAAGGAAATAAAATGGAAAAGCTGCACATGCTGATTAAAAATTATGAGAGTAGTTAGAAGTCAATTATTTTAATGATTATCTACTAATTTAATGATTTTCAGCTCCAAACTACAACAGTGTTTGGCAAAGGTTGTATCTTTGTTTCAATAAAGTTTAAGTATTCAATCAATTCTATTTGTAATATTTTGTATTTGTAACTTTTGTTCTAGTTTTATAAAATCTAGCCAAGCAATATTTTAACACCATTGTCGTCCATGGTGGCTGAAGTACACGGAAACGATACTCAAGTAAAAGTACTGCTACTCTATAATTATAATTACCCAAGTGCAGGTAGCAGTACTCACAAAAATAAGTACGTACGTGAGTAGGAGTAAAAAAAATATCTAACAAAAACTACTCAAGGCGTGTGTTTTTTTTTTTTTTTTTTTTTTTT
>JAQQAE010013667.1:0-12664 GCA_029823295.1 Pseudamia nigra | reverse complement strand
CCAATGCTTTTGGGCAGCTCGTCAAGATGTGGTTCAGTGTACAAGAAGCCGCCCCACATTGCTTGCAAGAAGGGTCTGCCCCAGATCGTGAGATTGCTTGGAGTTGGCAGAAGGTCAGCCACAGAACGGAGTAGAAAGGTCAACCTCACTTGGTCAGTTTGCCAGATTTCTTTCCATGACAGTGGGCGTTCCTGTCCATGGTCCCATTGCATCCACCGACCCTGGGATGCAAGCCCAGTCGCCCTCACTTGGTGATCTTCCTCCACAGACTCTCTGACCCTTTGAACCACCAGGTCTCTTTTGGCTCTGGCATCTGCCTTGCTCCATTTCTTCTTAATGTAGTGTCCAAGGCCCAAGGGGCCCTGGCATACCACACCCATGATCTCCTGGTGCTTCCAGTGGGATTCCACTTCTGACGCTGCAGACTGAGGGTTCCATTTCCTGCTGCATCTGATGTTATGGCTTGCGTGTCTCACTAGCCTATCTTTAGATAGAAGGAGTGTGCTAACCGCCCTTGCCTTGGTGGCTTTGAACTCCTCAACCACCGATGAAACTGGCAAGGAAACCTTTGATGTCTTGCTGTACAGATTGACTGCGCTAAATGATGGGGGGACTCCCAGCCATTTCCGCAAATACTTGCTACACAGTCTTTCCATTCCTTCCACTTGAGACATGGGGAAATTGTATAGCAGGAAGGGCCATTGCAAACGTGGAACGACACCACAACTGAAAGCATCAGACTTTGAACCTACCCAGCAGGTGGCTGTTCTCAATGGCCTTGAGCCTGATGTTCAGCTGTGCCTTGGTGCTGGTGAAATTTCCACTTTCTGTTAGAGAGCTGTCATAGATCTTTCCAAGGCATTGGATCCCTTGATTTTGGATTATCGGGATTTCCGAGACTTGGATGGTGAATGTCTTCTCTATCAACTTCCCCTTCAAGACACTGAGGCTCCTTGACTTCTCGGATTTGAACTCCAAATGTGACCACCTCACTGTTTTCTCCAGTGCGCTGAGAATCCACAGCGTTACCTGGATTGATGGAGTCATGACTGTCACATCATCCATAAAAGCTCGACAGGAGGGATGTCTCAAGCCATCGCCTGCTTTCGAGCCTCTGCATTGCATTCCTCCTGCTTTCAACAGTAAATTCATAGCTGTTATAAACAGGGCCACGGACATATCTTAACACTTAAATTTCTATCTGCACAACTCACTAAAGTCCATTAAAACATTCTCTAAAGGCGGTGGCAAAATAAAGTGTGTTGATTGGATTCCTCTTTGCAGCCCTGTCAAATACATTGTGATTTCAACCTCCAATTTTTCATTAAAAAATGTCTGATTGGTTGAATTGAAGGTGATTCCCAACATGTCCTTGTATCATCTTCTGACTCAAGGCTACTGCAAACACAGAATAATACACTTTTTATGGACATTTTTCTGGGGGTCGGTCTAATTGTAGCTTGAATATGAATGGTTATAACGTGTAATTTTTCTTAAATTTTAATCTAATATTTCATGATGTAGAATCTTTCATGGGTTATGATTGATTTACTTAGGCATGACTATGATTGAATGTGACTTGTGATGTCACAGATAAAGACATATTGTTCTTCCTGTTGTCCATCTTGTGTGGATTTCTCAGAACAGACTGATCTGAACAAGCTGATATTTTCACAGCTTTTATTTTACCTCATAGAGGGCAAAACCAGTAAAGATGTATTTTCATTAAATGGGACCTTTAATTTGAGTGTCTTCTCTATGCCATTGTTTTTGTGTAGGTTTTGTTGAAAATGCTAGTAATTTAGTTCATTTTTGTGAATTTACCTTTATTATTTTGTTTTTTTTTTTCATTTTTGTCCATATTGTGAATTATTTTGTTCATTACTGTTCATTTTGGACATTGTTTGGTTCAGTTTTTGTTAATTTTTGTTGTTGTTGAACATTTTTGTTCATTTCCTTGAAACTCTTTGTCCATTTTAATTTGTGTCTGTTAGATTTATCATTATTTTGTTGATTTTTGTTTGATTTTTAAATTATTTTCATAATTTTTGATCATTTTGTCGAGCCCTTATTTTATTTAATTTAATTAAAAATTAATTTGAGTCTATATCCCATGAATATTCCATTTTATTTGTTTAATTTTGTTTTGTTTTGTTACAAATAAAACAAATGTTGCATGGATTTTTCAGAACTCACTTATCTGAACAATTTTCACAGCTTTTATTTCACACCACCGAGTTTATATAAACCTCAAACAGCAGCAAATATGGATTTTTATTGTATGGGACCTTTAACTTGAGTGTCTTCTTTATGCTTTTTTTTCATTTTAGATGTGTATGTATTTAAATGTGGCTCATCAGCAAGACTAGTGGTGCTTTAGGACACAGCTAATGCACCTCCTAATAAATAGCAACAAAGACATTAACAGGTCAAACTAAACATCAAAAAACAAGAAATGTATTATGGAAAAAAAATATTTGTACTCTATTGCTCTGAAAAGTTCCGAATGTCAATAAATAAATAAAGAGAAATATATGCAGATCTGGAGAACAATATGTGAACTAATATTCTCACCAAGGGGAGCGCCATAGCCTTGTGAAATTCATAATCCCTCTCTGTAAAAAGATGATATTTGGCAGCCACCTCCATCTACTGTAACAACGTGCCAGTGGTCTTTTTGTTTCTTTAGGAGAGCCTCTGGCGGAGCATTTGAAGTTTTTAATCTGGTACTCCAGAGACTAAGGTCACCTTTCACTATCCCCCTTCTCGCGCTCTCTTTTATTTGCTCTTGCTTGGTTCTGGCAACCCTGCTATTTCACACACTATTAAAAGAAATCTGCTAATGCAAGGAGCGAGGTCCTTGACTTGTGGAATGGAAAATGATGGCTTTTCTGAATTCCGTCTCTGTCTCTTCAGAAAAAAAAAAAAAAAAAAATCCAGGCATCTTGTGCTGGGTTTATGACCCTAAGATTAGTCACTTTTTGGAGCTCGATGTACTGCCCTGGGCTATTTCTGCCAGAAACTGATTTTCATATTGATGTGCGACGTTGAGCACTCTCCAGTCCACATATTGGCTCATGCATCACCTGGACTCTGCAGCTGTCAAGCCTCAGTGATAGCAACTGAAGCAGACAGTTCCTCTGTTAATAAATAAACAAGTGAGACACTGCTAGTACATATTATATTCCTGTGGCTGAAGGCATCTGGCTACGCACGGCACATTTCATTACCATTAACATTTCATGAAGTTCAGTCTCAATTTTGTCCCGATTTCCATTCATAAAGTCTCACTGTGTTATTTTCATTTATCAAGGAAGCAAATAAATAACAAAGACCATGTCACATTTTTTTCTCAATGAGGAGCAGTGCTGTTAGACGTATGATAATGATCACATTGTATAATAATTTAGTCATGTGATCTGCAATATTAAATGTACAATAATCTGATCACACATTGACATTTAGTTTCACTGTTTACAATGAGTCTCAGTTTGCCTCTAACAAACAGGTTTCTTCATTTTCTGCTCATTTTTGCTCATTTTGTAGGTAGTTTGTTCATTTTCTTATTGTGTTCATCACTGATATTTAATGTTCATTTTGACCATTAGTTTTAGTTTTGTGCATTTTGCAGATTATTGTTTTATTTTTGGTCATTTTGACCATTACTTTCTTTATTTTGTCTTTATTTGTACAATGTTGCAGATTATTTTGTTAATTTTTGTTTATTTTGGATATTGTTCTGTTCATATTTTATTAATTTCCTTGATTATTTTAGTTTATTTTTGTTCATGTCCTTCAATTTTTTTGTTCCTTTTAGTTGTTTTGATAAGTTTTTTCATTATTTTGTTGTTAAAGCTCTTTTAATAATTTTTGATCATTTTGTTGAGCCTTATTTGATTTGGTAACTCACTACTTGCAGTAGTGAATTCTATTAAAAAAAAAAAAACAAACCTCCAGTTGATCCAAAATACTGCAGCACGAGTTTAAGTCAGAAAAAGAGATCATATTTCTCCAGAACTGGCTTCTCTTTATTGTAAAGTTTAGAATAGAATTTTAAATCCCCCTCTTAACATTACAAAGCCTGAAACAATAAGGCTCCATCCTATATCGAAGGTCTTATTGTTCTCCTGTGGAACCAATACCCAGTCTGGGATGCAGACACACTCTATACCTTTAAAACTAGGCTTAGGTCAGGTGACCATCCCTTAGTTCTATTGCATAGTCCTAGGCTGCTGTGATGCACTGAGATTCTGCCCCCATATTGTGTATTCTCTCTATATTTGTGCTTCCTCCTCACTCTCACTATCCTTTATACAGGTCTCTAAGTGTTCTTGGTGTGTGCTTGCTGATCATGGACCGGTCCTCTGACCGTGAACGTCGGTCAGTGTCTGTGTTGTTTTTGTTCTTTCGCTACTCTTTTCTTTTGTCTCTCCTCAACCCAACCGGTCGAGGCAGATGGCCACCTATGCAGAGCCTTTGTTTCTGCTGGAGGTTTTTCTGTTTCGTTAAACAAAGTTTTTCTTCCCCCTGTCGCACTAGGGTTGCTCTCAGAGGTTCTGTTGGGTTCGCTCTCCAAAGGGTCTTAAAGTTTTGGCCTGGAATTGTGAAGTGCCTAGAGATGATCTTGGATTATGATTGGCGCTATACAAATACATGTGAATTGAATTAATTATGATTTAATGTTCACAACATTAAAAGAAAATACACAAAGCTCTCCATTATGACTTCACTAAACATGCAAAATTATAAGTGTTAATACCATATTCAACAACTTTAACGTTCATTTTAAGCCTTTTTTCCAACTGGAAACATTGCTGAAGAACATCTACAGTAGTTTTACATTTTAAACATCCCAAAGTCCTCTTTGTGTAATTATTGTTTTATTTGATGTTTGTGTTTGACACTTACAGTAGGAGAGGATTTAAACCAAAAGAACGTACAGCGTAGTTTAAATGACTGGCCTTTTTACCCATGTCAAATGAAAAAAGAGCAGCTGAAGAATTACATGGAGCAGAGCTTTGCATGTATTACACAGTAGAAGACTAACGAGAGATTATCCAAGGCCAGATGTGTCTCTCTCCAAGGAAAAAAACACGCCGTCCGCTAAGAAGCAGCTGTATCCTACAAGCGTCAAGCAGTGGGACGTCAGCGGTCGGCTGTCTGCGGCATCATGCAGGCTGTCTCTGAATATGCAAGATTTCAGGTTTAGGAAATGGTTGCCTTTTAATGTTGTTGACACATCATCCATCATACTTTAGACAAACATTTACCCAGTTGACTGATTGACTGTAATACAGCATTAGCCTGTTTGCTCAGAGGCAAATGTCATGGCTGTTTATGCATTATAAAGAGGGTAAATGTAGAGGTAAAATTAGCCTGGAAATAAATCTGTGAAAACATAGGCATAGATCTGAGAAGGGGTGGGGGTCGTTTGAAGATGATATACACTACCAGTCAAAAGTTTGGACTCACCTTTTCCTTCAGTGGTTAATTTTATTATTTTCAGGTCGTCAGCTGATCTCTTTACAAAATTACATTATTTCTTTATTTCTTAAATACAATCACCATGAGTGACATCCACGGATCCATTAAATGAACAAAAAATGAAAAAATCAATCAGAATGAATCAAAATGAACATAATAGTAATACCTTCATCCATCCATCATCTTCCTCTTGTCCTGGTCAGCTCTTGTCCTCTTCCCAGGCCAGCTCAGAGACGTAGTCCCTCCAGTGTGTCCTGTGTCTGCCCTAGGGCCTCCTCCCAGTTGGAGCTAGACCACCCAGACCCCCACCTTCAGCTGCCACCCAAACCACACAGCACTGGACCCTTGAGACCCTTCCTGCAGGTGGTGGGTCCACAGGAAGGCATAGTCATAAGGGTCTGAATCAGTCTTAGTCTGACCTGTGGCCTAGGACCAGTTTGTGTTGGGAGACCATTCCAGGGGGGAATTACCCCGACCACATACGTAGCTCCTATAGGATCAGTCAGGTAAACAAACCCCTCCACCAGGATAAGGTGGAGATTCAAGGAGGAGTTGGAATAATACATTCTTGACAAATTGCCTAAATGTGCGTCATGTTGTACATAATTGTTGTGAGGGTTGTGTCAGGAAGGGCATCTGACGTAAAACTATGCCAGATCAAACATGCGAATCGTTGGTATTTTGCTGTGGCGACCCCGGAGGGGAGCAGCTGAAAGGAGAAGAAGAAGTCAGCTGATCTCATTCTTTGGACACATAACGTTGCTGAACCTAGACCAGAACAACTGCAGCAACCCCAGATCATAGCACTGCCCCCACAGGCTTGTACAGTAGGCACTATGCATGATGGGTAATCACTTCATCCACCTCTCTTCTTACCCTGATGCCCCATGACTCTGGATCAGGGTAAATTGGACTCATCAGACCACATGGCCTTCTTCCATTACTCCAGAGTCCAATCTTTATGCTCCCTAAGAAATTGGAGCCTTTTTTCTGTTTACCCTCACTGATACAGTAAGTGGTTTTCTTAAGAATACAGTTGTTTAGTCCCAATCCCTTGAGTTCCTTCACATTGTGTGTATGGAAATGCTCTTACTTTCACTACTAAACATAGCCCTGAGTTCTACTCTTGCTCTGTACAATTTGATTTCACCAAATATTTAAGTGATCACTGATCATGATCATGCAAGATTTATTTCTGACCAAGATTTATTTCTTCCTTAAAGATGATGACCCCCCCACTATCCTTCCAGTTCTTAATAATGCGTTGGGCACTTTTTAACCCAATTTTAATAGTTTCAGCAATCTCATTGGATATTTTCTCTGCTTCATGCATGCCAATGATTTGACCCTTCTGAAACAGATTAACATCTTTTCCATGACCACAGGATGTGGTGGAGATAAGCACCATGCTGTGATTGGCTGGAGATACAAATCCTCAATTCACAAATTACCTGCACACAGAAAAATCAGAACAAAACAAGGGAAAAATAGATAAAAGTTTACATATTTACATTCATTTTTGAGGAAATGTTACATATTTTAACTTTAAATGAGGTGAATCATTCTTATGTATGTTAAAAATGTAAAATAAATACAGTGTGTGTAGATTCATTTGGTATACAATATAAATTTAGATATTTTATTTATTATTCTTTTTTTCCTGTTCTTGTCATTTTAGCTTATTTTGTTGCTTATTTGTTCATTTCATTCTTATTTGTTCCATGTTCTTGATCATTTTGCATATTTTTGTTATTGTTGTTTGTTATGTTGTTCTTTTTTTGTTGCTTATGTTGTTCACTTGGATTTTTTTCTTGAATTTTCTTGACTATTTTGCTCAATTAGTTCACGTTGGTCGGTATTTTGTTCATTTTCTTATGTACAGTATATATTTCATTCATTTGATTGCTTGGCTCATCTTTGTTCTTTTTTATACTTATTTGTTTCCATTTTCTTGATTTGTTATTTCAGTTTCTTGATTATTTTGATCATTTCTTTCATTGTATTGCTTCTTTTGTTCATTTTGTTGCTTATTTTGTCTGTTTTATTGTTTATTTGTATTCATTTTATTAATTTTTTTGTTTAATAATTTTGTTTCTTTGATTGCTATTCTCTGGTTTATTCATTTTTTTTGTTTTATGCACCACCCAAACACCACCACACACAAACACACATACAACCAAACACAACGTTCAAATGAACCCTTGTGTGAAACAGTTGCCTTGTAAGCATGGGAAATATTGCAGCAGACACAAGTGAACAAGCCAAAACCTTAAGCGAAACTGATGCATCAGTCGTGATTTCTTATATCATCACACACAATTTTTCTGGCTTAATTGTCAGGAGAAAATGCTCTTGTAGGAGAATCCCAAGGCAACGACACCCTGTAGTTCATGAGCTATGACTCCACAGCAAAGAAACCAGCATGCTCCTCTCAGTACAGATTGCATTTTATTGAACCGCGGCTTGTCAGCATTTTTGGTGAGCTGGTAAAATATAATTGTGTCATCCTTTATAAAGCAGTGTTGGGGTGACAGCACCCACAGAAGCTTCATTACTCTGCGTTTTATTGGGGTGTGAAGATGGGACATTCTCACGGTGATGAATAACATCTCTCTTGCATGAAGTCAAGGTAAAACACACTGCACAGTGGCAGCGTGCTCCACTGCATGTACATGGATCATTTAAAATGAAATCAATTCAGCTGAAGAATTAGAGCGGGTTGCCATAATGGTTTTTATCTGATGCCCATCAATACCTATATTGATTTACTAGTACAATCAAAGTCCATGAGAACTAAAAGGAAAAAAAACTGCTACACACACGAATATGAG
The DNA here is from genome assembly GCA_029823295.1 of Pseudamia nigra. Taxonomy (NCBI): domain Eukaryota; kingdom Metazoa; phylum Chordata; class Actinopteri; order Kurtiformes; family Apogonidae; genus Pseudamia; species Pseudamia nigra. Next base: position 4,349 of record JAQQAE010013667.1, on the reverse strand, counting down.
AGCACCACTGCAACAAATCTAGGGATGTGTAAAGTGGTGTCTATTAATCCAACATCATTTTATTCCTGCTGTTACATAGTGACAGAGCTGTAGAAACCAAACTGACTTGGGTACTTGTTTATATGCGGAATTAGAGGATTTATGCATTAAAGGTTACTGTCAAATGCATTTTTACTGAGGCTAGATTTTTATATAAACTCTAATGTAGAATTAAAGCTGTGAAAACATGAACTTGCTCACTGCTGCCGGTCCTGAGAAAGCCACACAACAAAATGGACAATAAGAAACACAGGGTGCTGAGAATTGTTGTGATTTGTGGCATCATCAGGCTTCAAACGAGTAGTCTCCTTAAGGAGTCATTTTAATCTCCTTAAGTAGTCAGTTGATTTTAAGAATGCAACCATATTCTCATCCATTTGTTTATTTATTTATTCCTTGCGACCAAGTTATACAAAATTTTGTATTAAAGGTCCCATACAGTGAGAATCCACAGGTTTATGTAACGTCTGCGATGTAAAATAAAAGATTTGAATGTGTGATGTTGCTCAGTGCTGCCAGTCTTTAGAAATTTTGTGATTTGTGACATGACATCATTAGGCAGAAGACATAATCTCCTTAAGTAATCAGTTCATTTTAAGAACTTAACCATATTCTGATTAATATGTATTTACCTTATATGTCACTCTGGAATGTTAGTCGCATGAGCCAAAAAATGCATAATGAAGAAGAAAAAATGTGTATAAGTCGCTCTGGAGAACACGTCGCATTTGTTCGGGGAACGTGCGACACGCGCGCGGCCGGACAGCCGGGTGGCCGCGTGCTTGACGCCAGAAGCGAGAGCTTGCGGCTCGCCTCCCCGCCTCACCGGGTAAGTAACGGCGCTGACACGTTTGATGTTAAGCTGATGGCAGGTATGTTTGTTACCAGTAATGTCTACATTTTAAATTGTCAGTAGTACAGATGCGGCAGATGCAGGTACACAAGCCTACAGTGACCTCTAGTGGTTGTCAGTGTGACAAACAACCAATACTTGAAATATGTAATATACAAGTCGCTCCGGTATATTTGTCGCTCCCCTAGCCAAACTATGCAAAAAACCACGACGTGTAATCCGGAAAATACGGTACTCTTTGTGATGAAATACACTGTTATACAAGTTTCTTTAGCTACTCATTAAAAGTCCCATACTTTGAGAATCTATCAAAATATGCAAATATGCAAACTTTCTTACTGCTGCCATTCCTGAGAAATCCACACAAGATGATAAGCATCAGGAAAAATTTACCACTTTCAATTGTTGTGATTTGTGCCATCACAAATCATAAATAATCATTGTTAAGCTTAAATCCATTAGTCCCACCCCCATGACCCATATTCTGATTACTATCTATGTACTCCTTGTTATAAAATGCATTGTTGCTCAAAATTACTATTACTACTCATTAAAGGTCCCATACTGTGAGAATCCATCTTTATTGAGTTTTAAGCTTTATTTAAGTCTGTGATGTAAAATTAAAAAAAAGAAAATAGGAACTTGCTGAGTGGTGCCAATCCTGAGAAATTCACATAATTATATTCAAGCTAAAATTAGTCCTACCTATGGAAACCATCATTTTACTTTCTTTGCAGGAATTTAAAGGAGACATATTGTACCCATTTTAAACAAGCTTTTTCTCACATGACTCTAGAATATGTATGTTAAATTTCAGTTCAAAATACCACACAGATTATGTATTCTACTGTGTCCATGTGCTATTGGTTTTAAGCGCTGTATCATGGCCTCCCCTTTCCTGTCTGTGTCATGGATACCATTGTATTGACTCCATTGCTCATTATCACAAGGTGTCTGGAAGGTTTTGTTGGTCGTGGTGCTTTTCTTGAAACTTGTGATACTATAACATTATTTTTGGAGCCACCAGACCTGTTTTATAATAAGAAAAGACATGAAACGCAATTTTTTTTTCAATATTTCTCCTTGAATTATGATACAGTATGTAAAACTGAAAACTACCAAAGAGCTACATTAGAAAAAAACTGTACTGGCCATTTGTTGTCAGTGTTGCACAGGAACTGCCATTCTCTCTATTTAGGCTCATTTGTACTCTACGCATGTGCATTGTGTATCAAACGTTGTCAAATGTCACTGGCATTTATACTCCAATGCGTACGTCCACCGCAACGCAAAGTATGCAATACATCCACTCTGCGGGCAGTGTCAAGTTCAGACTGTCCTCCAGTGTGGAGTTACATTGGATTTCTGTCTGAAAATACTAAGCGAAAATTTTTTTTGTCATGAGTCATTATGCTCTCAAACATTTTACTTGGACCCTCTAATAAGTAATCTGGTTTTACATGTTTCTATGGTAACTAGTGTCGGTGGAGTCGGACCTTTGTATCTTCTATTTATTCAATATGGACATAGTTCTTCATCAAATACACTCGACCGCAGTTGTGGGTAAGTGTTTACACTAACAACACTACAATATGACTTTGTTTAACACTGCTTGATGAAGTTTTAGTTTGTATGGTAGCAATTAGTTAGCTTTCCTTACCGCCGTCATTCATACAAATATGGTTGCATCCTGTTTTTGGCTCCAAGATGTCATCCAAGATGACACTAATATACTCCTGATCAAAATTTTAAGACCTGTTGAAAAATTGCAAGAATGTACATTTTGCACTGTTGGATCTTAATAAGGTTCTAAGTACTGCTTCAAAATGCAAAAAGAAGAAATAGGAGTGAGACAAGAAAAAATTTTGAGCAATCAATTTATTGCAAACAACCATTAAACTGAAATAGGCTGTTCATCAGCTGATCAAAAGTTTAAAACCACATCTCAGAAAACTCCCAAAACCCCCTAAAATAGAAATCAAATTTTCAAAAAAGGACTCAGCAATAAGTAGTTGCGCCATTCTTGTTAATCACCTCAAAATTTGTTTCAGCTTGCTTGATACTAGTGTTTCCAGGAGGCTAGTGGGAATGTTGCTCCAAGTGGTGAAGATGCCTTCAAAGAGGGCATCCACTGCCTGGAACTGGTGTCCATTATACAGTCTATGGCACAGCCTCTCCTCAAAAAGTTGAGCCATCTCTGTTAATCTTTCGGTGTTTATGTTACATTCTGTCCTTCTTCTATTCTTCCGCCACATGAGCTGTACTGCGCTAGAATGCCCGCACAATTTCCGGTGGCACTGCACCATTTTCTACGTTGAGGACGGATGCATAAGCCCCTCAAAAACGTACCAAACTTGTGACGTAATGCACGCTGACGCTGGAAGGAACACCTCCTCTGCATGAGTATGTGGACTTAGCGTAGAGTATAAATGGGCCTTTAGAAGTGACCACGCTTTGTACTGACTCACAGCTTCTAAATGAGATAGCAAATACCCCCATTCACCTGTGCTGTGATTTATCAAGTTAAACAACCACCTTTATTGTGTTTGGGTTCTTACCAGGGCTGTAAACACCTTTTTATGGATGGAACGAAGAACGCATGGACAATTTAGCAGAACATTTCATTAGAGTGGGTTTAGTCTGAAACACCGGAGAGGAGTAATAAAAGAGGCAGAACCCGGGGATCCGGATTGTAAGTTATTAAGGCAGAGGGGCGACTCGGGGGAGCTGCACTTTAAATAGAGCTCCGAAGTTTCCAGCTTCATTTCCAATGCACAATCAAGCTCACACCCATGAGAGGTAGGATATTTAAGATCCAATGAATGGATGTAAGGCCAGAAATGGCATTTAATAAAAGCAAAAGACGAGATACAATTTGATTAATGCACTGAAGAATAATAAAGTCATAGAAGATCTGTGGGGAAATGTAAGGTCTTATTTTCTTTTTCTCATGACACGGATTAAATACAAATATCTGTGCTACTAGTATTAACTTCAGAATTTCTCTACAGCTATGTAATGATTAGTTTTAGTCATGTATCTGTTCATAAACATAGCTGCAGGAGAGACAGGCATCATCCTCAGCAATAACAGTAATAAAACTCAGCTGATACCATCGCAAGGTTCAAGTGATAAAGGCATTTAAATGTTATGCTGATCCACTGAAATCAGTGTTTTATGAATGACAGTATGCAATACCATTAATAATCCAATCATTGTTCAGTTTACAGGATAATTTCATTGTTATGCTCCAGATGAATTTGTTGTTTAAGGTAGCAAAACACGTCACTAATGGATTCAAATTAAAAGGTGTATTATTCTGACTATTATTATTTTATTTAACCTCAGAATATTGAGGTAACCACCTACTGTAATATGCAATCTTCTTCTTCTTCTTTTCCTTTCGGCTGTTCCCTTCAGGGGTCACCACAGCGAATCATCTGCCTCCATCTCACCC
>JAQQAE010013666.1:0-12664 GCA_029823295.1 Pseudamia nigra | reverse complement strand
GATCTACCACACCAGACAAGACCCCAGGTGTAGACTGTGCAAAGAGGCCCCTGAGACAATCCAGCACATAACTGCAGCCTGTAAGATGCTGGGAGGGAAAGCATACATGTAACGTCATAACTGAAGCATACATGGAACACCATAATTAAAGTGTTAATCAGGATTAATTAATTTGCATCATTAATTTGTTTAAAAATGTTAACGCAATTGACACAATGCATCATTGAAAACAGTGCAGTGCCACCAGAAATTGTGGGGGCACTCTAGTGCAGTGCAGCTCATGTGGTGGAAGAATAGAAGAAGAAAAAGAACAGAACGCACCACAAACACCGAAAGATTAACAGAAATGGCTCAACTTTTTGAGGACAGTCTGTGCCATAGACTATATATTCGTGTCATCTTGGACAACATATTGTAGCCAAAAACAGGATGCAACCATATTTGGACGTATGGTGGCGGTGCCAGCAGAGAAAAAGCTGACTAACCGTTAGCCTGCTGATGCTAAAACTTCACCAAGCAGTGTTCAACAGTCATATTATGAGGTTGTTAGTGTAAACACTTACCCACAACTGCAGCCGAGTGTATCTCAGGTAAAATTATGCCCATATTAAATAAATAGAAAATACTGTACAAAGGTCCGACTTGGCCCAACCCCACCGGTGAGACTAGTTGCTATAGCAACATGTAATCAAATCCCAGCACGGCAATCATTTGTCAGATTATTAATAGCTTTATAATGGAGCAAAAAGTTAAAGATGGACCAAATCAATTATGAGAAGACCTCAGGAAGTCTACCTCTGACAAACTGATTGACACGATTGCCAGGTGGATTGTAAAAAAACAGCAGACTGGTTGATATCATCGAGGACACAGACTTTACAAAGGTTTTGGAAATTGCATTTCAAGATGGTTTGTACAAAGCACCATCAAGAAGCACCATAATGACGAAAATCCATGGGCTCTATGAAACTGAAAAGAAAATAAAGACAGTGATGCTGACAGGAGATCACTGGACTTCAATGAGTAACACTAACTATTTAAATGTCTTGCTACTGCTACAACCACTGTTTAGTTTAAATAAACATATGTAAAGTGTATATACAATATGACCTTCTGTCATGGGTGTTTTCGCTCCTACAAAAGTAAAAACAATGAATGGGTATTAATCGTGATTAATCAAAATTAATCCACAGTGGCCCTGTGATTAATCAGATTAAAAATTTTAATCGTTTGACAGCCCTAATTTGTTTATTTTTTTAAACATTATTTCAAATTTGGAAAGGGTACATGTTTAAAAACTATCTCTCTGTACATTTATCCAAACAAAATGAACCAGCTCACAACATTGTCCACAATAACCCCAATTTGCACCAAATCAGGCATCTTTGATATACTGTAGGTTACTTTGAATCCATTTTTCATTACTTTATTCATCACTTATTAACACAACTCTTGATTGGATTACATGATCAACAGTGAGCAACATGACAAAAGCAAGGTCATATAATTTCTGCATGACCTTCCTCCTCTGCTCTTTTGTTCAGTTCATCACTCGTCATTGGAATTACTTTCAGGTAGAAGAGATAAATGTGGGGAAAATGCTTTAAAAAGTGTTTAAAAAGCTTTTGCAAAAAATGAAACAAATGTATGTTAGAGCTGTTGCATTAACCTGTGGGTCTATGGTCTGGATGAGGGAAACTGGAGCATTAGATGAAAACTATGCAACTGAAATATTAATCACAGTATTGTTGAAAACCCAGTATGACCATAGAACTCAAAGACTGCCGCAAAAAAATCATATCTTTTTGTATTCCTTCCACCCTGACCATTCCCACAAAAATTGTGGCTAATGTTGCAATTACATAATCTTTTTTGTGTATCATTCAGCCATTCCATTCTCAAAAAATTATGCAATTAATGTGCCATATGTCTGTGTATTTATTATATGCCTAGCAGAAGGAGAGAGAGACTGAGAGAAACAAACACTGTTGTGGTGAAAGGATATGGAGACAGAGATACAGAGGAAAAGAGAGAAATAAGAGGATGTGACATGCACAAAAATACATCTTTCCCACCTTAATTCTCCCTGTATAATACATTTATGTAATAACCAGCTTTGTTCAAGCTTAACGTTCACAGCCTTGTCACTGATCATAAATTGCCACTTCTAAGGAAACAAATTCTGTGGGACCATATAGATAATAACAACAAACACTTGCATGCACTTGTTCAAGTGAAGTGTTTCTGTAAAGATAATAAATATCTGACACACACATCATACATTACAAACAGAATTTGACTCCATAGAGTCATGTAGCTTTATTTTTTTTCTTATCTGATCATATTGTTTTCACATTTTCTTGTCTTCAGTGGATTAAGAGTGCTGACTTCTGAATGAGACAGTGAAAAGGACAAGCCTTCGCTGTGTAACACGGAAGTTAAATTAATTGAAAGCAGTGATGCAAACAACTCAAAGAGTGGCTTGCTTAATGACTATAAGCAGAACATTTAAATTATATATTTATGTGCAGTTATTACCAAATGTCAAAGCAATAACAAATTAATTTGAAAACAACGTGCAAGAGTATGATGGTGCTAATTTCAAATCGAGAAAAGTCATCACCAAACCAAACTGATTATGGTTACTTTTGTGTTTATTACTGACATGCTTTACAATTCAGAATTATTCTTTTAAGTGTTTCTTTGATGACTCAGATGAAATTAGGTTCTGAAATAAACCCTCCACACATCTTGCTTCTGAAGCAGAGTGGAATTCAAAATTTAATTATTCTGAAACACATTAACCTTCAAAAACATCAGAGGCGCTGTGGCGTAAGCCAATTGAAATGAACTTTTATTACAGGGTATGAGTGTTTTTACCTTGATTTTAATAAGCTGTTAAGAAACTGTCACAAAGAATAAAATGGTGTCAAATGTTATCTGAGGCCATAGATTTGTCTTCTACATCTTCAAGCTATTTCATGTTTTACAAAAAAAAGGGATTTAACTGTGATTCAGCAGGCAGATTTTACAGGGAAACACTGTGGTCTCTCAAGTGTTTGTCTTGCTCTGTTAATACGTTCAGAAGGTTGCATGGGAAAACAAGAGAAAGAAATAACAGAGGCCATAAATAATTGTTGACTGTGTACCAAAGAGGCAGCAGTTCAGTACCAGTCCTCATAATCTGACATGCGGACATGGACATATTTCTATTAGCGTTTCACAGTGTGCGTAAAAGTGCATGCTGTAACGCAATATATATAGTGGATTCTTCTGTCCCTCAAAGCAATGCTGCCTTTAACCCACCTCTGTTTTGACAGATGTGAATCCAGCACAGTGCATCACTGGGTCCCTCTGACCCCACAGACATAACTGCGATGTTCACGTCAAACTCACACACTCTGTTTTGTTTATAACCTGTTTCTTCCTAAGTGTGTCACTATGAAGTCACTGTCTTAACAATCCCAGGTATGTTTTTCCTACAGAATCAGCGTAAACTTTGCAATTTTTTTAAGTTTCCCTTTCAAACCAGTTGGTGTGATGATGTGTGGAGAAACACTGGACATAAAATGAGCAAATAGCGCTCAGGTGAGCATTTTTGTGTCTGCATATCATTAGTGTAAATCTTCAGTGAATAGGTCACATAAAGGAACAGACTGCCCACGATAAAGCAGCCCATTTTGCAATGCAGTCCAATCATTGTGGATCTGGCCTTGAGAATTAAAGAGATCACAGTGGGGTGATGAAGCATGCATTCATTCCTGTATTGTTGTGCAAAGCTGCAGGCATATTTACTGTTGTTTTAAAAACTAACTGTTGTGAAGCAATTGGAAAATATTGCTTTATTTCTCGCTCACTTTATGCACTCTTCTTTGCTTCTCTACTGCTGCTCTCTCCCATGTAGGTGTGAGTTCATAGACTCTATACAGAAATGAAGTGCTGTCCCTTGTTGTCAGTGATGAGAGGAAAATCCACAATGTTTCACCCCCTTTAAAGAATACAATTAATTACAGTATGACCTTTTCACATTGAAGGTGAAGAAAAATGCAAAGAAAAGGCTGGTGATTATTTCACATCAAAGCCATTCACATCAGTGGCAATTAAAGATTCCAACATATTCACTTCAACTCACTGGGCAGAAATAGAAATGAATTACCATCACCAGGAGCAAATGTCTACCTGTGTCTGCATCTGTGCCTCTGGTAAGTGTCTCTGTGACTTCTGTTCCTCTGGGTCTGTGCTCATGATCCAGGTAAAACATACACCTGGCACAAAGTGGCTCTGAGGCATCTAATTTTCACATTACACAAACTTGTCACTGTCCTCATAGTTCACTTGTTGATGAGTTGTCCTTCAGTTAGTGTTATCTGTTTCATTTTAAACAATGGCAACATGCCAGGTAGCCTACATCCTTGTTTCTGTTACTTGACATTTGTTTTACACAGATGAGTGGCTGATGCATTTACTTGTGTCACACAACCACGGAAATATTGACCATGATGTAAACAAAAAAAAAAAGAAATATTGCTGTATCATCAAAATGTATCCAGCTTCTGTGAAAGTATTCATTATATGAACAGTGGCTCAAAAAATAAGATGACATGCAAATTAAAAAAAAAACAAGCATGCATAGTGTGTAAAGCTCTTCAAAATGTTTGTCAATTAAAAACATAATTAATAAAAAAATTGTAAGTTGAAAATGTGTCAGTTTCTGGTAAAACACTAAAGCGTTTAGCTTTGGGTAAAAAAATAACATCCAGTGATACACATCCTCATCACCATGAATGAATGCCACCACCTCAACACACAGTAAAAAATAAGCTATTAAAAGAGGTGAAAATCATTACAAGTCTGGTCATGTTGACAGATGGGGCGACATCTTCAGCAGGTTTGTGCAGCTTGTGAGGAGATAGAGTTCAGATGTTATCACTTATGCACATTTTGTGTGTGTTTTCAGTATATTTATGTTTTTTAATAGTCCTATTCTCTATTCTATGAACACTTTATGACAACTTAACTTTACTGTGTTACAAAATTATGTTTTAAGTAGGCCGTCATGTACTGAGTAAATCAAACAGGATAGAAATAAAAATGTCTCTCATCATTCACTGATGGACATGTGCAGTGTTTATCAAATTTATTAGATCATCACCCACTGTAAGGTATTGTATATGCTACAGCTGCCCTAAATTAAAAGTATTGATAATTATTTTTACTGTTTAAAAAAAGATAGAAGAAATACCAAAGCACGTTATAATTTTTGATTAAGATGCTGAATTACAGTTATTTACTTGAACAAAAAAATTAGTTTTAGTGGTTGAATGTTATTCTCAATAAATTTATGACTTCTCCTTTCCAGTGTGTCGGTTCATATTTTGATAGGGTGAATTCAGTTTGAAATTCCTCACTCCTGTTCAAAATGATAAAACGTCAATAACTCACTGAAAAGGAAAGAGTTTGCACTTCATGATGCTGGATGGTACTTGAGACAAACAGGACAGACAATCTAATAGATTTGTTAATGACATATACACCTCATATACAGGAGTACATGAGGTCTGTTTTTCCACAGTAAGCTCATTTGGGGCACATCTTTGCCTTGAAGCAAAGCATCCCAGCAGCCCTGAGCTATTTATCGCAGAGCTGATTTCATTGTGAATGTGGCCCTATGAGTCCTAATGTCACATGTGCTCATCCTTTCTGACAATGCATTGACTAATAAAAGGATTAAACTGCTAATTGAAACCCTGCTTAGTGATTAACACATTTTCAAAGCATTTGTGCAGCCTGAGCTATGATTAATATATACCTGTCATAACTAATTACATTAATACAGGAAAATTATTAGACTTGTCTTGCTTTGTCTTTCACTCCTCTTCTATCACTCTATCACATTCTGTGCTCCTGATTAATAGATTTGATGTGGCACATGACTTTTGATTAGCACAACATGATCACATAAACATGACCTGTGAGCTGTCAAAAATGTCCTACAAAACAATAAACGTTCTTAATTTAAGTTTACAGTGACAGACTATCACTCATGGTAATGGTTTAACCTACATGTACTTGAATTTAAAAACTTGGGCATAGAATTACAGAGGTTGCACTGACAAAGACAAATTAGGTGAACATGACACTAAAAGCATGTTGTTGAATTATCCTAAGTGGGTCTAATCAGTGGTTGACAGACCAGTGTAAGAAAAGCTGCCTGGGTTCTGTGAAACAAGATTTTGTGATTGACATGTGGAAAATACAGTATATAATTACTAGTTAATGCAGTATATTCCTATCTCTCAATGAATGAATTATGACAGAAAAAGATGGACTCACAATGAAGTAATCATGGTCTTTGAAAGGCTATCATTTTCTTGATTTTTCACATCTGGCCATTATAGTTTAGTTCTATGTGTGATTGACAGTAAAGAAGCTTTTTTGTGTTTTCATACATTTACAGCTAATCTTATTCTCTAGGTTGCCTGTCATGATTGCAGTGACTTAGTACTAGATGGCTGAGGACTATGTAGTCAGACAGCAACATTTTGTTCTTTTGAAAATGTAGTCAGTCCTTTGTAATTGAGGGGCATAATTGACTAGATTATAACTTTTGTGGTGTTTTTTTTTTCCTTGCAGACCATGAACGGATTGGGAAGGATTCATCCTACGAGCAGGAGGGGAAGGTTCAGTTTGTCATCGATGCAGTTTATGCCATGGCCCATGCTTTGCACAGCATGCACAAAGATCTTTGTCCAGGAAAGGTTGGCCTCTGCTCTAAGATGGAAACCATCAATGGCACCTTGCTGCTCAAGTACATCCGCAATGTTAACTTCACAGGTATGTATTTACTCATTCAACGTAAGTGGAGTTTTACAGAGTTTACTAAAATTCAGTATGTATTATTCCAGAGGCAATGGTTACATTATTGTATTTTGCAAAAGCATTCATGCAGTGGCATTTGAAGCAATTTGTTTGCCCTATTTTTAGGTTCAAACCACATGCTCATGCAGAGTCTTTGTGAGTATACACTGGCCTCTGATTATCAGGCTAGTGAATATAAATTACTCACAGCAAGTAAAAGAGGCAGAGATCCGTAGGAGGGTTGACAATCAGCAGAAGAACAACGTGTTTTATCATAGTTTGTGAGGCAAAGGAACAGTGTTTTGTGAGATTTCCCTTCTCCTTATCTTGTCAGCACTGTATTGCCCACGCAAGAGATTTCCTGCATGAAGTGCACAAGCTAGGGAGTTAAAATTCACATAAACAGGAAGGTGGCAAGACTCAACAGACATTTCCAACAAAGCATGCACCATATGTCAGTGGGTGATGTGTGCAAACTTTTTTGAGTTTAATTTTTTTGAGCTAATATCCATTATAGTCAAATATATGTAGTATTAACAGTGACAAAACCATGTCTAAGCTCAATGTACTGAGAGGTCATGGCTTTGATCCTTGCATTTTATTAGTTAACCAAACTGCTAATTCTCAGTATCTCTTTAACATGTGAATTAACCCTCTTCCACCGTGTGTGTCGGCGCCGACACATCTGCATGTCGAACATTCGACGGGGCAGGGGTAGTGCGGATGGCGGGCTCACGCTTCTGGCGTCAGGCGCCTGGCCACCCAGCTGCCGGCGACCCGCTCTGGGGACTGTGTTGAGTGTGGAGTTTGACTGGAGCGGGACACATGTCCGGCATGTCCTGGGGCGAGCTCAGGGAGGACAGAAACCTCCCGCGGAGGCCAGGCTATCATGGTCTGTATCCATACTGAAAATCAAAGATGAAGAAAGCCTTTGCCCCTCTGCTCTGCGTGAAGATTCTGTCCTCCCTAGGCTCGCCTTAGCACGCCTGCGTTGCCATTTGCCCTGTATCCTGCCCCAGTTGGACTCCACCGCTGGGCACTGTCCCTGGAGCGGGTCGCTGGCGTTCGGACGACGGGGTGCGGTGCGCTCCCTGCCTCGCTGTGTGGGTGGCGCGCAGGTGTGTCGCCGGCGACACAATCGGTGGCAAAGGGTTTTAAACCAGAAAGACAAACGTGACTAGTTCAAATAAACAGGGTAATCATATACAGTGAACCCTCGCTATAACGCGGTTCACCTTTCGCGGCTTCGCAGATTTTTTTTTTTTGTGCAATTTTCATGTATTTTTTTTACAGCGTATGAATGGTAAATTGTAAATGCACTTATATTGCACTTATATAGCACCTTTATCTTGCACTTATATAGTGCCTTTCTACCCTACGGCGCTCAAAGCGCTTTACACTGCTTTCTATTCACCCATCCCATTGGCTGGAGTGAGTTTTTCCACAGGAATCTACTTCACGGATTTCGCCTATCACAGGTTATTTTTAGAACGTAACCCCCGCGATAAACGAGGGTTCACTGTATTACATTGGAGCATTTTGCTTTTGTCATTGCCAAATGATTACAACACGAAAAGAAAAGCGAACTATAAAACTTGCAGGAACTTTAGGCAGGTATGTGAATGTGAAAAAGAATCCACACATAGTGTAGCAGAATAGCTGAATTCAACCTGCCTGTATATGCAGAATGAGGTCTATGTTTCGTAACTATTAGTGGATGTGCCAGCTCGAGGTAATTATGCATCACATAAGAAGAGGGTCAAAGTGTTCAGACAATCAAGCAGAATGCAACAAGGCCATAACAGCACAGCAAACCTGTTCCATGACCACTGACATATAGATTAATGGATGTATTCATGTGTACAAAAATTACTGAGTGGGATCTCTGGGGTAGTCACAGCACTGTAAGTACAGGACAGGAATAATTTAAGTAAGGTAAAAGTAAATAAGGAATGTGTGTCAATACACTAGCTTCTGAATTTAGTTCTCTGCGGCTATGCCTGCCATTTTTGCAGAATTCATGAGCATTCAACTAAACTGTATTTGCAGAGAAGGACACAGAGATGTTCTATGCTACTGATTTCTGCTGCTTGAGTGGGTAAATAACTTAAGTGTCTGTGTCGTAGTGAAGTCGAAGACAATTCAGGGGAAGCCAAGAGAGTCTAACACTGACACACTTCCTGTATCTCCACCACTGCCACACCTTTTCAGGAGACTGACAGCCAGTCCTGTTCCTTTGATTCTAAATTGAGAAGTGAGCATGATTTACATTTATCAAACAATAGGGTCTAGAGGTGCTCACACTTTTTCATCATGTGAGCTACTTATAAAATAACTTATAAAATGAGTCAAAATGATCTACCTACTGGAAATTTGGTTTGACTACTGGTGAACCCCCCCCCCCCCCAACCACTGCAGTGGCAGATTGGAAAGGGAGAGAGACAGAGGGAAGGATAGTACCGACAGGGAGCGGACAGTGGGTAAGGGAGAGAGGCCCAGAGCACGTTAGCGCCGATGGGGAGCAGATGGCCCCTACGCCGGGTGTCCCAGAACGCAGCATTTGAATTTAGGGGGACGAAGGTGGGTGGACCCACCTGCGACTGCCCCGGCTGCAGGAATGTAGGGCTTCCCAATAGATGACGGAGCGACCGGATCTATCGCCTTTGTCCCCCTAAGTTCAGATGCCGTGTTCTGGGACGCCTGGCCCGGGGGTCGTCTGCTCCCTGTCAGCACTAACATTCCCCAGGCCTCTCTCCCTTTCCCACCCACCACAGTGTGGGGGGAGGGAGGGCGCTGCTTTGGCACAGCTGCTGGTGTTCAAACCAATTTCCAGTCCAGTCAACAGAAGGAAAACCACATGCCTTGAATACCATGACCAGGACGATTGAGAATCTTCACAGGCATGAGCCAATATTTAACACAATTAACTATGTACATTTTTTGTCATTACACTGATGATTCGACTCACCCGAAACGATGCTTCGGTGGTGGCTTTCGCTTTTAAAGGATGTTTTGAACAATGACTGTCCTGATAATTGCCATTTTCGTTCCTTCACCTTGCTTTTTGGTGGGAAGTCAGTCTCGTATTTACTACAAACAGTACGAAAAGACCGTTCCACATTTCCCTTTTTTGGACTTGAGATGATAGACCGGCAGATGGGACAAACGCACTTCAAAAATGTCATTGTGAAAAGAAAAGTCCTCTCCCCATTCCGTACGAAAGGGATACGTCTTTGTCTTCTTACTTGGTCCAGCTACCCACTCAATTTTATACCCTTTCTTAAGTTTAAGAGAAAAAACAGAGCACTAAAAATTGGAGGTATCTAGCTTGTTAGTTTTGATGCACATAGGTTGTTTGCACATGTGCAGTGACCTAAGTGTCAGAAAAAGTCAGATGTCATTTGACTGGCTGCCCTGTAAATCAATCAAGTGACAGCATGGATGATAGGCTGACATCTATTTTTTTTTTATGTCATGAGGTCTACTCACACAACTGGACGTATTAGCACACCTGCTGTAAATCAATCAAGTGATGGGATGGATGATAGGCTGACGTCTATTTTTTTTATGTCATGTGAGCTACCGACACTACCTACACGGTCAACTTAATGAGCACCCCTGGTCTACATCATGCTCACTTCCTTCTGCCTCTCTTCCAGATTATGAGATCTAACTTCGGAAAAAAAGTCACATTAAATCACATTCGATGAGTGGCAGACAATTTTCTGACACAACTAATTTCTGCCACTATGTACACATACAGTATAATGTTTCTCAGTTTAAAAAACTGCTTTACATGTCAAGAAAGTTGTAGTTTCTCACACAAATAGCAAAATATCTGTTAGATTTATGTGAATATGTTTAGTTCTACATGATTTCCTGTTTATAGTCTTTAGAATTACATTCTTTCACAGTCTCAACAACAAACTGGTATGGGCTTGACTTTGAAAGTTATCAGATATATGTGCAAATGGTGGCAGAATTCAGTCGAGATGATAAAGTCACCTGCCACTTGCTATTAACTGTGATGCAAGTTAGGGTCCATGGGTCACACAGAAAGGGCAGGACTTACAGTAGGTTCTCTATTATTTCATCCAAGTCACCTCGGTAAATATTGCAGCACCTTTTAAGAAACCATGTTTTCTGATTGTTCCAACACTAAATTGATATTTCTCTCATGTGCTGATGTGGAGGAAAGTGACTTTGAGACCTGTCTGTGTCAGTGAACTCTGAAGTACAGTAGTAGTGAAAGCAAGAGAGAGAATAAAACGATAAAGCGACAATAATTCTCATGAAAACAATGTTAGTTACATTGAAATACTTGTCAATGTACGTATTTCTATCAGATTTAGTCCTAATGAATCTTTTTTTCTTCCATCCATTTAACATCCCACCCTTTCTGACTCCACCCATTTAAGAAACAGGACGTGTGAACCATTTCAATTCATTAGCAAAGCCTATGCTGGGCCATCTGGTTAAATAGAGGATCTTTGTTTAAAATCACATGAGTGACAGAAGTGGCTTTTATGCATTAAATAGAATCAAGATTACAGTGACAGATAAAAATATAAAAATGTATAAAATTGTTTAGAAGAAAAAAATGAACACTTGACATTCAGTTTACTGAGTTTTGTTTTGTAGTTTTCTGGGTAAATTTGTTTGTATGAAGTAGTCAGCATAACCTTTACAGTTTGCAATGATGTAAGTTAGCTTGACACTTACAGTTTGCAATAGTTGGTATTCATCCCTAATGTATGCTGAAATGAAACTCTGCAGCACTCAGTGCTGTTTTACTTGAGGCCCCATCTTCAAAGTTAAAAGATTGTTTACCTGCTCCGGAGTAGGCTTATTATCATGTAAGCAGGGCAGTCCTCATTTGTGTAAAATAAAAAGATATTGTGAATTCATATTGGTGGCTTTATATAATGTATCAGTCAAATACTTCAGTATCAAATACAGCATTAAGAACTTGCATTACAGAAAAATGTAATTCATTATACATTATTTTATTCATGGTGTCATGTTACTGGAAGGCTTGTCAGCACTAAAGCCACTGGGGTTACAATAGAGATGGCTAGAAAATCAATGCTACACATTACCGGAATACTACCATGCTTTTAAAAGTCTTTGAACACAGCAGAATGGAGAATTTAAAAGGTTTGTAAGAAAACAACGGGTATGTCCACTTGATCCCATATATTCTGGGAATAGTCTCTAGGCATCCATGCTGAGTAGAAGAAAGAAGACACCAAAAGCACCACAGATATTGCAGATAAGCTGTCAGTGCACTGTTTTTATGTTGTAACCTCTGTTATGCTGGAGGAAACTACTGCTACAGTTTAAAAACTACATTCTCAGATGTAGTTAATGTTGGTGTAATGATTTTTAATTTTCACAGGACATTTCATGCAACAAAACTGTGATAGATATACAGTAATAAAAGCTTGTGTCAATGTGAAAAGTGTTGTGATTAATGGTAACACAGGGTCTCAACAAAAGCTTTTAATGCTGCTTGTTTTCATGAGATTTGATTGCCAATTTAATTTCGGCAACTTGAGGAAGCACTCAGTTACGAGATTGCATTTCACAGTATGGCAGGCTGATTTGCTGAGACACTAGTAATTAATCTATTTGTAAAAGGTTATAGTGTACCCTCCTAACAATAATAGCCACTTTCCTGCATCAGAAATACTCCACTTCTCTCCTCTTCATTACTCTGTAAAAAGCAATGGCGTGCACAGAGGTTTAGAGGGGCAGGTGCTCAACCGAGAAAAAAGGGCACCCCCTTTGTGTCGCCCTGCTTGAG
>JAQQAE010013665.1:0-12665 GCA_029823295.1 Pseudamia nigra | reverse complement strand
GGGGGGGTGTTTGAATTGACCTGAGAGGGGAGTGATTTACACTCACTTAATACATCACTAGTGTTTATTTGTCGCAGGAAAGCAAACAGTTATTTGTTCTGGATGTGAACCAGTTAAGAAAGCACAAAGTTCATACAGAACCACTATTTCCACAGGAAAACAGCAACAGTGAATGTCTAATGAGCCGTGAGCAAACGTCTTTAGCAAACAGTCTGAAGCTCCAACTGGAAGCACGAGGCGCTTTAGGTTAAACCTCAATTAAAGTGTGCTCAGAAACTCCACAGCTTTTCCTCTGCTGGATCTTGGAAGATGTATGATCATGTTGGGATGTGTCCCAAAAGTCGGCTTTGATCACTGTCTGTGGATCCCAATAGGAAGCGTTGACTGGAAAACAAAATTTACTGCTCTATTTGCACTAAATCTTTCTGAAACGCTGACTTGTGTCCTCTCACGCTTCATCCAGAAAAAGTTATAAAGTGTAGGCTGATTTCTGTCAAACGGGAGTCAACTTTATGACTCCTGTGGTGAGCTTCGTATTCATAGTCTTATCAGCTTCCTCCAGGATGTTTTTTCTTGTTTTAGCTCTGTTTACACATTTTTTTTATCAGCTCACCATGCCACAGAAAATCAAAATTCATTGAATGGACAAAAGAAGTCAGCTGTGCAGATGTTTTCTACTTTGATTTCCTTTTTTGGAAACTTTGATGAATGACTATGAGAAAGTACAGAGGGCAGCAGACAATAGGACAATCTGTTTTTCTAATAGAATACAGTGCCTTGAAGTATATAAAGCTGTAATTCTCTGAGGACTGTGGTGGTGAATTAATTTGAGCTCATGTTACTGAGTATGAAGTGTTTCTTTTACTGTCAAAATAGCAATAACTTTAAAGAGGAACAGTAAAACAGTTCATCTACTGGTTGTGTTTTTTCAAGTGTGATTCCTGTTTCCAGAAAAATGTAAGTCACTGTGTAAAAGGTCGGTAGAAAAACAATGTGATGATTTGCAAAACACTGAAATCCCACGTTAAATTGAAAACAGCACAAAAACACATGTTTTGTGAAAATTATATGCACATTTAGAATTTGAATTTGGGAACACATTTCAAAAAAGTTTACCACTCGTCACCTTTTAACAACACTGACCATTTGATATGTTTTCATGTCAGTTTCCTTGTTTATTTGTCTATTGTTTTTTAGCAAGACTACACAAAAACTACGAAACAGATACAGTATTGATGAAATTTTCACCAGAGGTGGACCATAGGGCTTTAAATTTCATCAAGACCAAGCCAAACTATATTGTGCATGTATTCCAACAGCGCGGCTTGATAATAAAAGAGTCCAGATGCTAAACTGGAAATGTTTGGCACTTGATGAAACATAAAATGCAACAAAGAAGAATCCGAGCCGTTGAGAAGTTGGAATCTTACATCAAGCAAGAATGGGAAAAAATTCCACTTTTAAAACTAGAAGGCACCCAGAAAGCACATTCCCCAGGTTTATTCACCCAGTATGCGGTTTGTAACATACCTACACAAGCCCCCCTACCCCCAAAAAACCATCTACTTTGCAGCATTTATTGCTCCAAATCATGTACATATGTATTATTCAGCATTAATGTTGTCTCCGCAAACATGTAGCTTATCCATGTCATGTGACATAATGCACCCCCACACCATCACAGACGCTGGCTTTTGAGCTAATTGCTGATAACAAGCTGAATGGTCCCGTTTCTCTGTAGCCTGAAGCACACTGTGTATATTTCCCCTTTTTGTCTTTAAGTACTTAAACGGGTTGATCCCAGAAGCAGTGTCTCAGTTCACTGAAAAGATTGACACCAGTAGGACGAAGGCAAGGGCCAGAAGCAAGCAGAACTATTAAATCTTTGAGTGCAGAACAGAATGTGGACAATGTGGTTTATGCAGCAGCAAAGATTTGGCCATTAATTCTCTCATCCAACCATAAACACATGTCAGTAGAAAAATCTTTAAACTTCACACAATGCAAATTTCATGTAACATTCAAGATTCTTGAATCTTAATCTGTGTTCAGAAGTAAATAATCTAAATTGTTTAATTGTATTTATTGTGTTATTGTACTTAAATAATTGTATCGCTCATTCTGTTTAAAAGCCTAGCCAGGGACAAAGACTGCATGTTTGCTGAAGGTAGATACTTTATGTACGTCACAAAAACGAACCCAAAATGAACAAAATAAATAAACAAAATAATTAAGAAAATGAATAAAAATGAACACAAAATGAACAAAATTAAACTTAAAAAAAGCCAAAAATGAAAAATGTCCTCTAATATCTACATAAGTATTTCAATGAGTGTCTTGTAAAGAGTTAGAAGCCTGGGCAGGGACAAAAACTGCAAATTAGCTGAAACTCAACAACTTATGTACATCACACTTTCCCAGTTGTTTGTGGCAACACTGTATGTATTGTCCCTGTTAAACAATAAAATAAAAATGAATAAATGATTTCCAAACAGAAATCACAATTTAAATCGAACTTGGATTTTTCAGGCCAGAGGGCATTTCTTCTGATTCTGTGGATCTTTAATGATATCATAAACTGTTGACAAAAAAAAATCACCAAATACTACAATAAGACACTGAAAAATGTTATTCTTAAATTATTACATTATTTGACAGTGCAGTCACAAACAAATGGACGTCTCACCATCTTTATTTCAGACAGACTGTGTGGGATTAACCCAGTCAATATAATTTGATGTTCAGTATTGTGAGATGTTCCATTTGACTGTTTTTAAGCGTTTCACACGTTTTCCAGCTACTCACTCAGTGCTTTTGTTGCTGGTGTTAAATTCAGAACAGACATGCCATCTTTGAGTTTTGAAATTTGGTTATTTTTTGCAAATCATCACTTTTGTGTTTTTATTCACACTTTAGTAACTTAACTTTTTGGAATCAGGGTTGTTTATAGAATGCTCATCTTTTCCAGATTTTTTTTTTCTTTTACCAAATGGATTCAATCCATTTGCTCTGCATGTGCAGCTATTTACAGCTGAGTTCAGTACAGTTTTTCTCTTTGATTCTCCCACTGGGACTTTGTGAACTCTCTGCCAGTTTTCTAGTGCTAGTGTTAAATGAACTTCTTTTATGGTAGTCGAGTGTTTCATGTTTTACTTGTTTGAAAAAGCATTTTTCACGCTCATCTTTTTTTTGCTTTTCCTTTCAGTGCATTTGCCCAATTATGGTTTTGTTATTCAGGGCATACTGTACAAGCCACTCTTTGCTTTCTTTACCTCAAATGTCTTCTTAATATTTGATCCAATCTCTCGTCATTCTCTCCCATCTCAACTGCAGATTTTGTTTTTCTTTCTCTCAGCTGCCTTTTCTGATTAGTCGACAAGACATTCCTTTTTGTTTTCTTAACTTGCATTACATTCACACTGTACATTATGTTTTTCTGCTGCAGAAGAAACCAGTCCTTATACGACACTGCTCTCGCTGCGCGTCCTGAAACAACATCCATCACGTACGTGTCTTTGATGTGCCTGTGTTTCTTCTGCAGGGTGGTTGTGTATGAGTGCTGTCCTGGGTACATGAGGCTGGAGGGCATGAAAGGATGCCCTGCAGGTAAAGGACCAGTCTAATCACGTATTCTCGCTGACACAAAGGGAATTCTTTAACAGCATTATATGAATGTGTACAAAAATGACCAGTTCTGCTTTCACTCCAGTGGCTCCAATTGATCATGTGTACGGTACGCTGGGGCTGGTGAAGGCTACGAAGTCTCAGCGGTATGCTGACATATCCAAGCTGAGAGAAGAAATAGAAGGCAAAGGCTCCTTCACTATGTTTGCACCAAGTAATGACGCCTGGGACGAACTGGACTCTGTGAGTAGACTGGCTTGGTGTGCTCTGACTGAAGCAAAACAAGCAAAATGAGCACTTAATTTAAAAAAATAAACACCAAATGAACAAAATCCTCACAAAAAAGAACAAAAGAGTGAAGAAAATTAACAAAAATGAAGACAAAATTAACTATGTAAATAAGAATGAACACAAATGGACAAAATAATCACAAAAACAAACAAGATGAACACTAAATGAACTAAATAATCACAGAAATGAACAAAAAGAACAATAAATGAACTAAATCACCAAGAAAATGGACACAAAGAACACAAAATGAACAAACAAACAATTAAGAAAATGAACAATATAATCACAAAAATTAACAAAAATTAACAAAATAATCATGAAAACAAACTAAATCAGCATGAACATAAGCTAAATAAGCAACAACATGAAGAAAATCATGAACAGAGTAGTCAAGAAGATGAGCCATGGTGTACAAAATAATAGTAGCAAAAAGTAAAATAATCAAGAAAATAAATAAAAAATGAAAGAAATAATCAAGAAAATTAACAAAAATAAATAAATCATCAAGAAAATTAACAACAAATGAACAAAATAATCAACAAAATTTTAAAAAATGAACAAAACTATCAAAAAAATTAACAAAAAAATAAGGAAAAATAGAGGAAAATGAACAAAAATGAAAAAGCCTAACAAAGTAATCAAGAAAATTAACAATAATAATACATCATCAAGAAAATTAACAAATGAACAAAGTAATCAGCAAAATTAACAAAATTGAACAAAACTATCAAGGAAATGGACAAAAAAAAATATATTTTGCAAAGTTAACAAAAATGAACATCAAGAATCAAGAAAATGAACAAAAATGAACAAAATAATGAACAAAATTACCAAAAAATCAGCAAAATATTCACAAGAATGACAGAAACTAGCAAAAATAAGCAAAGGAGACAAAAATGAACACAAATGAACAAAAATAATAAATGGCAGTATAGAACACATTCCTTGCTTTTTTTGAGAAGGTTGCTTGCTCTGTATGATCTCTCCAGAATGTGCGGTCTGCGCTGGAGAGTAACGTGAACATCGAGCTGTACAACGCTCTGCACTTCCACATGGTGAACCACCGTCTACTAACCAAAGACCTGAAGGACCGAATGTCGCTCACCTCCATGTACAACGACCAGGGCCTCTACATCAACCACTACTCCAACGGGGTCCGTACAGTCTCACAGGATTATATTTATACACGACAGAAATGCACTTACAGCTGCCCTCTGTATGCAGATTGTGACGGTGAACTGTGCAAGGATCATTCACGGTAACCAGGTGGCCACAAATGGCGTGGTTCATGTCATCGACCGGGTCATCAGCGCTGCGGGGAACACCATCAAAAATGTCCTGGATGTGACGGATGAGCTGTCCTCCTTCAACGTATGTGAAAGACACTGCACCAATAAACAGCCCGTGAACCCTCAGTTTAATCCGTATTAGTTACAAATGGAAAACTGGATAATTCATTTTCCATGACTCACTTTAAATACAAAATTAAAGTAAGGAAAAATGCTGTTTTTGCTTATATTTAACCATATAGGTACCAGACTTTTTAATTGAACTCAAATTTTTGAATGAGGGAAGTAGAACTGTGTGTGTGAATGTTTTACATTTTCCTTTTTCTGTTTTAATGTGAAATCATCAAAATGGACATGCAGCCAATTGTTTGTACCTTTCACAGTAAAAGTTCCACTGTCACTTGACAACTTGGCACGGTATAAGTGGTTGCCTGTGGTTATGTCTTCCTCTCTTACAATAACCCGCTTGAATCTGTTTTGTTCCATTAGCACATAAACAACATTAGCTACTCTAATCTTTCACAATTAAAGCATGTAATAAACTGTGCGGACAAGGACAAGGGCATCACTTCACGTATGGCTGCTTCAAACCACACATACTGCCACCTCCTCTTGCATTGTGCCTGCTTTAGATTATCTAAATAAATTAGACTTTGCAACAGCAATGAAATGCTCACAATTTTAGCCACTTTTTATCATAAGAATTAGAAAAGACATTGCCATATATAGGGCTTTTTCAGAAGAAAACATTATTTGGATCAAGTGGAAAAAAATAGTAATGTGCTTTATCAAATTTGACTTTGACTCCTATTTCATTGTAGACAGTGTGAACACAACATATTTCATATTTTTTTGGGTTCGGGTTATTTTATTACAAAATACACAGCCAGTCCTCAAATCCAGGTCTGCAACTCAAACAGAAATAATTCAGACTGGCGCAATTCTACTTTGAGATCAATAAAAATCATGAGAAAATGGTTTATTCTGTCAGATATCGACAGGGTTAGATCTAAGCAAAAAATGTGTTTTCCTTATTTTATTTTTGAATTTTAAAGTGAGTGAAATTGTCATTATCGAATTTCACATTCATTATGGATGTGGACTGAATAAATTATAAACATATCTATCGTACTCATTTATTAATAGTACGCCTTAAAACAGACCTTAGAAGTTCATCATGATAATGTGACCATTGCAATAAGACTGCTTGAACCTTGACAAACAATGTGTAATAATTATGTAAAAATAATATTGTAGTATTCTGTTTTCCCCTGTCATATTATCAATTAGTGTGCCTTTTTATAATCAGTTAAAATAAATAAATTAAGATCCCCTGGCTCTTGTGAGAGCATTAGAATTAAAACATACATAATGACATGTTGAGAAGACATAAAAAAGAAAGACATGATAAAAGAAAATTTTAAAAGACAGAAGAGGAAATATTCATTAAAAAACAATAAAAATAAAAACACTCATGTCTGCCAAAAGGGACAGGGCACAGGTCGAAGTCAAAGCCCTTGATGACTATAATGAGAAAAACTGTTGGGATTTAAAATTGCTGTGTTTAATTTCTATATATACAGTATTGAACATTTTGGATTTTTTTAGCTCTAACATCTTATTTGAATGTATGCTCTGTTTAATTAGTTGTATATCCATGTGTCCTTTGTTCAATGACAACATGTTTTTTTTCTGTACATCATGTCAGTCCATACAAAATCAAAAACAAAGGACCTGTATAGATAATATGTACGCACACTACAATGTTTATGTATCATCTATGCTATACGGAACAGATGTATTATACATCACATATCATTTGGTTTTTATAATTTGTAATTATAATTTGTAATTATACCCAGTACATTCTCCTAGTTACCACTGGAATGTAACTGTCTCTAGTGTTAATGTTAATACTGTGTAGAGTGTCAGTGTTGGCATGTTGCTTTGTGTCGAAGGCTGCTGCGTTGGCCTCTGGAGTGATGGACAAGCTGGAACAGCCCGGCCACTACACTCTGTTTGCTCCTACTAATGAAGCCTTTGACAAACTGGGCCCAGGCTACCTGGAGCGGATCATGGGAGACAAGGCCGTTATTGAAGGTAAGTACTTTGACAAAGTGATTGTTTACAGCTATTTTTTGATTCAGTTGAAGAATTGCCATCGCTTTTCAAAACAACTTAAAAATAATCTGAGAATACGGCAGGTTCCGGTAGAGACAGCTGAAGGTATCAGTAGTCTGTAGTCTCGTTAGTACAAAGGTGGTATCAGTAAGGAAGCGCTTAACTAATAAGTATCTTAAAATGAACTCTATATAGTTATTTTCTCTGCTGTTTTTCCAAAACTAAAGTCATCATCAAATTTTAGGACACACTTACTGTACACATACAGTATGTCCTGAAACCGTGCAAAGTAAACGGAAACTGTCTCCACAGTGGCTTATCTGTTTATTCACGCCGACACCGGCCAGTCATGAATGTCAGTGAATACAGAGCCAGTTTACAGTGTCCACAGTGGTTTCCTCTGGGAAACAATAAAGCCTCAGACAAATTCTTAGACGCTTGGCAAACAGGCTGTGCTGACCAACCAAGTCAGAACAGTGTCCAAAGTAAAGCTGGACCAAGGGAATGTTTGGGCCACAGAGTAATCTGACTAGAAGAATGCCTGTGATTGAATTTTAATTTTTGTGGTTTTTCAGACTGTAAATTAAAGCTGTTGCTTTTTCAGACCGTATTTTCATGTCTTTCTGGTCTAACTGTCTGACAGAGTTGAAACTCCATCTAGAGACTAAATATTTCTCATGACTTAAAAGAATATATGCGTGTGTGTTAATGTGTGCTCACTGTGTAACCAAAACTGATTGCAGAAGCCTCTGAATGTACAATGAAATCTCTCTTTTAACTTTCCTTTCTTTTCTCTCTCACGTGTACTGCCTGGCTGTTTTTCCCATCAGCCCTTGTGAAGTACCACCTGTTGAACAGCGTTCAGTGCTCTGAGGCCATCATGGCAGGGTCAGTGTATGAGACTGCCGAGGGCAGCACCATTGAGATCAGCTGCGATGGCGACAGTCTGACAGTCAATGGTATCAAGATGGTCCTGAAGAAGGACATTGTCACAACCAACGGCGTCATCCACCTCATTGATCAAGTCCTCGTCCCAAACTCAGGTAAGTTTTTATGTTAATCCAAGTTCACATTTAATAAATGTGTTTACATTAATGGGCAGGGGAGGGAGGCTAATGTGGAAGTCATGTGAGCTTGTAATAACACTGGTAGGCTTCTGTTTGGTTCTCTGACTCCTATAAACCTAAATCGGACATCAGTCTAAAAATACAGTGTCAATATTTTTTTTAATGAGACTTCATGGATTCAGTTGTTTTATTTGGATCCTGTAATAAGACATCGGATTGTCCATCTTTACATTTTTCCTCATGTAGTAGATGTAAGTATGAATAGAAGGCTTTCATGTCTGTAATGGTAACACATTGATTGGCCATTCACTCACTTGCTGAGTCAAACCATTGTTGCTTCTATTTAATGTAGCAAAACATTTTTTCCTGACAATCACTTCATTATTTTATTAACCGCTACATTACCAACACTCTTAAATGACTTTATTAGCCAAAGCTTGAACAAGTTTTATCAAGTCAGTAAACTAACCTTTAGCATTAGCTTGCCCATAATCCCCAAGTCCTTGTGCTCCTGCACCTCTGCCTCTTTGGCTCAAGTATTGTTCCTCTGACTTTTTGGCTCCAACATGGCACCTTGGAAGTCGCAACCCAATTGACCCCAAAACAGTAGTTCCAATGCCAACGGGTCACGTTGTGCTTACTCTGTTCACTAATGGTTTGAACCTGTTTATGAAGCCTGTGCGTAGTTCAGGTGGACATGGAAGTCTATTCTTAGGCCTAATTTTCTGTCCACTTACTGTTATTCTTGCCATACGTGCCCCTAATCAGATTCAGCTCTAAATCCTGGCTTAGTCCAATCATTCTGCTATGCTGCTGTACTCACATAACCACTGTGCACCCATACAGTAAATCAAAATCTCCTGAATTTAAGCTGAATAAAAACAATAACATAACCAACTCCAAAGCAGATTTCTTCTATACTCTAGCTTTGTCATATAAAATCATGAAACCAGGCTCTGCTTGGGGGGTTTGAGCTCTCGGAGACTATCTGTGTCAGGCTTGCTCAAATCACCCCAGAGCATCTCTTGAGTAGAGTCACTGCCAAAATAAAAAGCATGTGAGCTCTTATAAGCAAAATCAGATGAGAGCATCCTGCCTGAACGGTCATTCCCTAACACGATGTGATGTTTCCCAACAGCTAAAGATGTTCTGGAGCTAATGGGAGAGTCCCAGAGCACATTCAGTGACATGGTGTCTGAACTGGGTTTAGCTGCTGCTTTGGGTCCAAAAACAGAGTACACACTCCTGGCTCCTCTTAATAGTGCTTTTACAAGTAAGTTTAATGTCTCATCTTGTTTTTGACTCATTACTGTAGCATGCAGACAGACAGATATCTATGCTCATCAATTTCTGTGTTTGTGTTTGTCAGATGAAGTCATGTCAACTGACGAGACCCTACTGAGACAAATTTTGGAGAACCACATCTTAAAACTGAAGATTACACTGGGCGAGCTCTACAATGGGCAGCAGGTGGAAACACTGGCTGGCAAATTGATCAGAGTCTTCATTTACCGCACTGTGAGTGTGTCAGGCATAAATGGTGTCCCAGTGGCATAAGAAAAGAAAAATCAAAATGATGCAAAGACAATGGAGCATTTCAGCCTCTATGGAAATCTGAAAGTCATTATGGGGCCCCATACGAAGTGTTAACACAGTTTAGCTGCTTTTCAACTGTAAACAAATGTAATAAAACAGCTAATTAGTCCACAGAGTGTGTTTCTACTCTGGTGGTTTTATAGATTAAAACCAGCTTGGCTTCAGACCTCCACAGACACTTGCATTGTTTTCTTTGATTGATTACAATGAATGAGGACAGTGCGACAGGCCTCCTCCTCACGGATAAATTATTTCCATACTTGCGCAGTGACTGTGGATTCTGTTTCTGTTCTGCTAGGCTGTCTGTATAGAAAACTCATGTATGGTGCGCGGCAGTAAGGAGGGAAGTAACGGAGCGCTGCATCTGCTGACGT
The DNA here is from genome assembly GCA_029823295.1 of Pseudamia nigra. Lineage (NCBI taxonomy): Eukaryota > Metazoa > Chordata > Actinopteri > Kurtiformes > Apogonidae > Pseudamia > Pseudamia nigra. The sequence goes on along the minus strand of JAQQAE010013665.1, from coordinate 2,303 downwards.
CTATCATCAGACCAGCCGAGAAGACAATCTACCAGATTCTGATCGCTGATGGACGATTCAAGTAATGACTGCGGGAGCTTTCTTACATCTAAGCATTTTATTATAACTTTGAGATTCCTTAAATAAGCATCATTTTTGCTAATACAGTACATGCTGGGCCATACATGCTGAAATGGAACAACTGGGAAATAAGTTAAAGCAGAGTTCAAAAACATTTTCAGCTTAAGACACAAATATTTCATGCAACATATTATCATTTTTTGGGTATGTTTTGTTCATTATTTTGTTCAGTTTTGTTCATTGACTGAAGCTTTTTGTCAATTTTCTTGATTTTTTTTCTTTTTGCAAATGTTTTCTTAATTTTCTCATTCTCATTTCAAATCTGCAAACATGAATATATTGATCAAAACAATCATGAAAATGAACAAAACTAAACTTAATATTTCAAAAGAACAAAAACTAACTTACAATGAGCACAAAAATGAACAAGATGACAGTGAACAAAATGACCAACATAATGAGTAAAATAATCAGGAAAATGTGCACATAAGCAGTAAAATGTACAAAAGTTAACAACATAATGAAAAAAGTGAACCAACATCATGATTAATTACCAATAAAGTGTTTGGGAAAGAGACATAAAGAAACCTGTAAGTCTGAAAACATGTCCTAGCACCCACTTAATAGAATAAATTTAATGCAGGAGTTTTAAGCCTCCTTTATGTTAACAATCACTTACACATGACACATGGCTTATTTGCTGCATTTCCAGGCTCAGCGTTAAGTACTGATACCAGAAGAGGCAGCTGGTGAATGAGGCTGCAGCTCTGTGAATCATTCAGGCCACACAAGAACAATTCCTCTCATACACTCACTAATCCATCATAAATCACATAGCACAATTGTAATCCTTTAGAATATCTAAACACAACCATGGCGAGTTCCTTCAACCAAAGGCTACACTAATATGTGGCTTGATACCATGAAAATTGCACCATCAGTTATGCAGGGATGGTTTCGTGGTGGAAGTTTCAGACTGAAACACAATACTGTGCCATAAATAACTGAGACTGGAAGCAAAACTGACAATGTATTACAGTGCACTGTAGCAGCCATAGGGATACACTTTCTCTGGTTATGTAGCAAAAAGTATATTATATTTCCACCTTCACTCAAGTAGTTCAAAGTTCAAAGTTTAGCACCTTAATTTAAGCATCACTAGCGTACGCTTAAGGATGACTTTGATGACTTTCTTGCCTTCATTGTATATTATTGTACTGTGTAGGATTTTCCTGAATCTGATGGAAACTGCAGGTCTGACTGATCTGCTGAAACAAGAGGGCGCTTATACCATCTTTGCACCGACAGATGATGCTTTCCAAGACCTCACTCGGGAGGATATGGAACTGCTCAGAAGTCAGTAAACTTATCTTAAATGTAATCATAAGTACTGTAGATTTATTTAGATATTAAGTGATATTAGTAAAGGATAAAGATGTTAAATGTAGAAAACTAACTCATGTTTGTCATCATTAACAGGTGACGTGAATGCCTTGAGGACCATCCTGTTGTACCACTTCAGTAATGGCATTTTCATAAATGGTGGAATGGAAGGAGGAGTCACTAATTTAATCAAAACTCTGCAGGGCAACAACTTACAAGTGATGGCAGTATGTACAAACATCTCTCACTTTTTTAACAAAATGTAGTAGGTCTGTGTGTTCACAGAATGAAGACATGTAGGGCACAGTACACAATGTAATCAAGCTATTATCAAAAGTTTTTAAATAATTGGCTTCTTATAATTGTCAGCAGCTCAAGTAAATTCCCTACAGATAATAGTTGTCTCTCAAACACAAGGAAGGATCCTTGTGAGGATTCATTAACATCAGTCTGTGTCATCTGGTCTCACTGAATGCAGTCATGATTGACTCCAAAGTTGAAGATCTTTCACAGGACTGTCTCCTTCTTTGGATACATTCTGAGGATCCTCAGTGACTTTTGAGTATCCAAAGTAATTCGGAGTCTTAAAAGCACGCCTGTTTGAAAAGGTGCCAGCACACATGAGGTCTCATGAGGCAAGGCAAGTAGATTTACATTTTGTAACAAATTTGATATTTTATACAAAGGCATCTGAAAGTGGCGTGTAGTTTTTCTTCTGTCAACTGGACTGGAAATTTGGTTGAAGACGTTTCGCTACCTATCCAGGGAACCAAATTTCCAGTCCAGTTGACGGAAGAAAAACCACACACCGTGGATACTATGACCTGGATGACTGAGAATCTTCACAGGCATCTGAAAGT
>JAQQAE010013664.1:0-12665 GCA_029823295.1 Pseudamia nigra | reverse complement strand
CAGAACCCTCAAGCTCCCAGGCCTCTGGTAGAGGACCCGAGCTTGGAAGGATGAGACCACCCACGGAGGGTGAGAAGAAAATTTTATGTATGTACAGATATATATGATAAGTATATATGTAATTATGACATATTTGTCATGTATTTGATGCACAGAAGCTAGTGGGTAATTAGCTTTATGGGAAGAGGGGTGGGAGTCAATAAGTTATACTTCATATCACTCCTTTTTGAATTTTTTTTTTTTTTTAAGTTTTTGTTTTTGCTCATTTTGTCCTTTGTTGGTGTTCAGTTAATTTATGTAATTTTGATGGCTTGGTAAATTGTTTCAATTTTATTTTACGTATTCAAGATAAACTTGACATACAAATAAACAACCAAATCATTCCCTAGTGTCAAGCATTTCCCGTTCATCACTATCTCATTACATGTACGGGTTTAATCTAACATCACCAAAGAACTGAATTAACAGGTAATTTTACAGTTTTCATCTCAAAGTCATGCTTATTATACAAAGAAATCATTTTTCCAGGTAAATAAAAGGGATTTAAGCTTTAGAATGTGATTTTACTTCCTTGCATTGGTTCTACACAATACATTAATGTAATGTACAGTACTACTGTGATGTACAGCACGTATAATTTTCCAGTTTGAGGTACATGGTGCAACATTTGAAAAATGACCATGCTTCCATTTAGACTGGCAAAGGAAATTAATGTCTTTTTTATTCTAAAATGCTCGATTCATTCTGTGTACACTATACCGACCAGATGCTACACTGTGCTGCCCAATCTGAAGTCACCCTGTATTGTTCTGTCACAATAACATTACAATCCTCCCTGGCCCCTTTTTCTTACATCATTAAACCACATCATTTCAATCCAGAATATGGAAAGAAGCTATTTTACAAATAATCCTGGAAACCATAAGCAAACAACAAGCAAATTAGTGCATTTCAATAAACTAATAATTGAGTCAAAGGACATTTACTGCCGGCAGTCGGGTCACGCGGTGCTCTTTTGGTACACATCAGTAACCTGGCCGGAGCCCAGTGAACACTTCCATCCTTCCATCCATCATGTCTCTCCTTTAGTCCATGAAGATGGCACAGACCTGATGCACTGAATGAGGAACTATTTGTTCTTCCATATGCCAGTACTTGTAATCGGTTTCTCAGGATGCTGCCAAATTTTGCCCTTTGCCAACAAGGGCCACATGTTTCCACAAAGGAAAGTCTGGCAAACAGTGCTTGGATGATTTTCTGATTTGGGCTCCCAGCAAAAAAAGGAAGCAAAAAAGAAAACTAGAGGCATATTATTGTTTCACCTTGTTTATTTTATATCAAAGAAAAGTCTCTGAAAAGTAATGTCTGTTCTTTCTTTCCTTTGCCACCTTAGGGCATGTTGTGTCTGAATGCTGACACTAATAACCTCACACTTCCTCGTACTGTTAAGGCATTGCAATTTCGAGATGTGGGATTTTTTCAATGGCCACACAAACTGACTGAAACTTACCCAGCCTCACTGAGTTGGCAGGGCTGCTAAATAAACATGCATTGGTTGCTCTGGTTCATAACCTTTCCACAAGGCACAAAAATGTGCTCTAATGGAAACATTCAATGCTGTGCTAAAGGCTGCTTTTTTCCCCTTTGTCACACTCCTGCATTTCATTTACTTAGACAAAAATGCAACATAATACCTTGGCAGATATTTATGCTAAACTATGAAAATTTCAGTGAATACAAGCCTTACCTTGTCACAAAGGTTATGCAACCCCATGAAAAACAAAACAAAAAAATAAATAAATAAAATACATTGTAATGTGTATGTATGGGTGCATGTGGAGGCACTGCTCTGAAATCAGTCCATTGTGTATTCTGGTGACTCATTTTCAGGGGAGGAAGTAGACCCATGGGGTGAGCTGACCCTAAAAGAGCAAGGAAATTTGTTTTTTCCTTCTGAACTTGGCTATATCTCACTTTCTCGAGGTGCCTGTCCCACTCACTCACTCTCAAGGACCAAGCCAATCTCCCTTTGTAAATAGAACTATGTTTTATAATTCCACCTCTCTCTCAGATGACCATATCAATAATGCAGAGGAACCACATCTGTCCAGAGCCATGAGATTATTTCTCTGATTTGGACTGACAGTTATGGTAATAGTTTGGCAAACAATCTACTCTAGCAACAATGACCACAGATTACAGCTGTTTTCAGATCAAAGAGACTGCAGAGAGGCCCATGATTGATTGCTCACCAAGAGACAGAGTCAGGCAGTTCAGCCCCCCACATCTCACTTTTGCCTCTTTACTCTGATAATGGGAAAATACCTTTATTCGTAATCTCCCTGGGAATACTCTTATATTTCAGATACCAAAGGTCTAAGGACAATCAAAATACTTCAACAGGTGCACTTTAAAACACAGTGGAGATTGCTTACAGGTCCGATTTTTATAAAATACAGAGAAAAATAGGCTTGTCAGGCAAATTTACAAACAGGGCACATTATAGCCAAGTTAAGTGTATTATAGAGGAACAGAGCTAACCCTGTCATGTACAAAACAAAAAATTAAAATGCTTCATTTGAATGGGTTTGTTCGGTTTTGATACCTTCCAAAGTCAGTGTTACCCAGTTCAGTTTTGCATGTTTGTTAGTGTAACATGTGGGAACACTGAGGATGGAGTGACAACAGCCAAATATAACCCACCAAGACAGACAAAGGCCGAAGTCACATTAGAAGCATAACTTTTCACTTTATTTTATGGTCAGCTGCACATTTAAACTGACTGTTTTACTGCTTCCTGTCACAGCACTTCAACCTTGACCTCCATTCTGGACCAGTTGTCTCCACGTGATACTTACAGCAGGGGAAGATGCTCTGTTTAAAGTCTGACAGAACATAGAAGTCAGCTCATTCTGGTACATAAAAATGTACCAGAATGATACATAAAAATATTCCTCAATTAATTATGACCATTAGTTATTCTTAAAGTCATGATTAATTATTTACCTGTGCCTATTCTCAGTCAAAGTATTTAGATTTCTGCCAAATGCATTGTAATGTTCCTCATATTCTCCAGATGTCATTAGTTTGACTGGCACTGTTCTGTCAGAAAGCCTGTTTGTAAAATCTGGTAAGCGTTTTATATTTATGTAACACCAATACATAAAAAATGTAGCTGAATCATTCAGGGTTACAATGCTTTATTATACTATCAACAGACTATTGTGTGTTTCACTGAGTGGCGCTTTATCATATGGTTTTTAATGCTGGGTATTAAGACTGTACACCATATTTAATGTAAAATATAAAACTCATATTTCAGTGAGACACAGTATCTAGTTGACGACCATCTGAGCTCGTGTCACATGGTTGTTTGCTAGTGTGAAGAGTTTGTATCTCAGTGCCATAGATATCCAACAAAGACGCTCATAATTTATTAATGACACAAACGCTGTAACACCATTTGGCTAATATACATTTGCATATTTATTAAAAAGGAGACATTTGTGATTAATGGCATCCAGCCATGTCACATGTGCATGAGAAAAAAAAATCATGGATCCTTTAGAATGTAAAGCCCTGATCTGCACAGCAGTCTTTACCATAGGAGCTGTAATTTACCTAACCTATGGATTTAAATATATATTTTAGAGCAAATGATGCAAAAATGCAGCATTATATAATACTGGCGTGGGATTACCATAGTGTGTTTAGTCATGCATGTATTCTTTATTTGAGAAACACACTATATGACTCTGCATTACCTGACAGGGTTGTGTCAACACTAAAAACAAGTTAGTAAACTGTACTAACTGTAAGAAAGGGTGGCTTTACTCCAAATGTAACCTATAAAAAGGGGAAAAATAAAAAGAGAATAAAAAATTGTCCTGACGACAAGGACATTGTCAGATAAGTGGAGAAGGGCAGTCAGAGAGCTATTTAGAGTGACGGTAAATGGCCTTTTTACCATTCCAGCTCCCCCTGCCCCCCTTCCCCCGTTTAGGGATGGCATTAGAGACTGCAGACTGACATACATTTTTTATAGCTTCATAAAGTCGTCCAATGACCAGGTCACCCTTCTCATAACTAGGGAGCAGAACGCTTGAAAAAAGCCATTCATCACCATGAAAGGGCCTGCTTGTCCAAGCGCCTTCAAACATGCGCACAGTCTGGCGAGAGACGCTCAGCACAAATGCTAACGTACTTCTGCCACTAATGCCAGATGACCTTCTCACATCTATTAGCAGGCTGGCTGATGCAGAGGGCAGACATGAGCCCCTCTTGTCTCCTGCAAAGATTTCAATGACAAGGAATAGGAAATATCATGCATGATAATTGCTGTTGCCACCAACAAAGCAATCTTTGCCATTTTTTTAAACAATGCAAGGTAATGTCAGGTGAATATTAAATAATCAGTGATTAATTACACACGCAGAAAGTCTGTCTCCAAATATATCACCCTGTAGGTTAGTGGTTATTGTAGACGTGCAGTTTGAGGTAATATAACAGAATAACATGACATGCTTTTTTAAATGTGTCCCCTTTGATTTGGCAAGCCAGAAGGACCTCCAGTGTAGGATTGGACCGCCCCTCACAGACAAACCATCAGACCACCAAACCCCATTAGTGGGCAATTAGTGACAGCTGGTGGGTTGTCAGCTTGGTAATGGCCTCAAAAGGAGTACCCATGGAATACAAAAACTACCGGCAATCCAGCGCTTTAAACCCTGCCGATAAAAATAGAAGAAAAAAACCCTGACAGCTTTGCTCGTGCAGTATTGAAAAACATGTCCACTGATCGCAATTTGAAGACATATAAATGCAAGATGCAAGGTCAGTGACCTCTCTCACTCTGTATTATTCGTATATTTCCATAGGAGGCTTTACAACAAAACAGAAAAATTGTAGATGTTTATATTCAGCTAATCTCATTTCAGCCAAAGAAGTGCTATTTTGGTGATTTACCAGTTCCTCTTCTCCCTGGCCTTTCATTTCAAAAGTGTGGGCTAAGCTCTGAGAGGCATAAGAGGTGGACAGACAGAGAAGAAGGAGGAGGAGGAGGAGGAAGCTGAAGTAGTTTAATAATTTATTTAAGAGGGAAAGAAGGCAGCCAAGGGGAACAAATAGTGTTTCTCCCAGAACCAAGCCCCTCTGACCCCGGCCCTGAGTACCTGAAGCCCAAGCCCCATCGCATTAGTGAAATTCTTATTTGATGGCATTTTAATATTCTGCCTTGATGACTTTTTAGCAACATTTACTTTCGGAGGTCTCGAGCGCTTCCCCCAGAGGAAATGAAACATGTCAAAACCCATTACGAAAAAATCAAAATTTAAATACCTCAGCCGTGTTAGCGGTAATACACACAATCCCCACCGCTCAGAGGCAAGGCTCACAAACACTCATCTGCTTGCCGGCTCGTAATGAGTCTGTTTGATGGGTAAGCGATTTGTGGGTCACCGAGCATACGTTACAGATCCAATTTAACCCTTGATTGCTTGTACTCTGGAGGACCTGGGAAAACGTGTTATTGAAATTTAATACCAGATCATTTCTTCTTCCTCCCATGCAGGGACAAAGGTATGCTTACATGACTCCTTCAATGGCCTATGCAGATGGGGGAGGCAGTGCGAAATACAACCAAGCTAGGAAGGGAGGGGGCAAGACAACCATGGAAAACAAAGATGTTTCTATGCATGAAAGTAATCCCTGGCTCATCTGCAGGTCTTGCTAAACACCAATCCAATTAGCCTCTGAGGGTGCAAGACTGAGCACCAACTCGGTCGTGTATGGGTTCTCGATCATGTGATATATCACTTTTATCATAATGTTTAGAGCAGTTTGCCGCTGACCGTTATTGTTACCACTTAAAACGATATTGACTGCTTGAAGGAAAATTCATACTTTGCTACCTGAAAAATCCCACTTTTGGTGCAATGTTGCCTAAGGTGACAAGACTAAGTGGAGCTTGTTTACAAGATTTTCCCTTTAGTTGTCAAAGGGCTTAGTTGCTGTTTGTGTTTTACCATTTTCCCTGAGTTTGTCGAGGACATAAGTGTTTGATTTTTGTAGACTAGGGCTTTCAGCAAGAAAATTGTGCATTATGGTCAAAAAGTGCATCATAAAAAAATAATAATAAATAATACTCCCCTAGTTTACATTATTTGGACCATTTTATTATCATATATTTGTACAAATCGTCTAACACACCCCAAAAAAACTGCACTGGAACTAACAATAATCGTTCTATCGTAGCTAGCTTTGGTTCTTTTTACATTGATTTATCATGAATTCAGCTCAGGTGGTGCCTAAAATCTTGGGTGCTCTATCAAAGCCTTATAATGCCTGAAAAATCCCTGATATTAAACAACTGAGGTGTTTCTCACCAAAATATATTGAGTGTACCCTTGGCTTTTTTGAGGATATCACAATTCATAGGAGTTGTAACAGCCATCACTGAGTTGCATTGTTCTTACTAACTTTCCTACCACAGTAACATTAACAGTAAATGCAATACAGACGTAATGTATCATATGTGCTGTAATATTTGCATTTGCTGTGGGCATTATATCACCTATGCCCACTGATATACATGCACATACCTGTTTGTGTAGTAAGAGCACAACACATGAACACTACCTGAACAGCAGGAACTGCTTTGTAGTGATACTTCATTTCCAAATCAATAGCGGTGCATTCTGAGACACACTGCATGTGTACAGCATATACTGTATGTCTGCTGTTGAAGCTGTTTAAAAGTATATCCTTGACTTCTGTTCCAAAGATTTCAAATGACACAAAGTCAAACCAAAGTCATGTACAGTAGATATCACTAGAACATACAGGACTGCTATTTTTTCCATATTGCTATATTATTGCACACTGTTACCATTACACTGTTACCAAACAAATGCTTTAGAGAAAACTGTACTGTTAGGCAGTATTAACAACTGCCTCCCTCCACATTGATCTCAGATTGGGATTGAGATCAGTTAAAATCAGCAGTGATCAAGAAGCAAATTAATTTAGGCTACATATTGTGAAGTAAAAGTGATTTTATTGTGGTGTCACCTGGTACCATAGTATAAAGTATAAATTTCTTATCTTAATTTTGATGTGATATTGTGTATGAACTAAATTTTGTGCTTGCATTAAGTTTGTGCTAGTATTTAAACATTGTCTGTTGTTTTTGTGTGACTGACCCCAGGAAGAATAGTTTTTATTGCAGTGATAACTGAGGGGGGATCCTCAGTAAATAAGATGACGAGTCACTATTAGTCACCCTGAAAAACAGCTCCTGCCAACAGCTTAAAATGTACATTGTTAGTACACTAAAATGACCTTTTACTTTGGTCATCATAGATGATTGCACTTTTTAAGCATTTGAAAATTAGCACTGATGTAGAACTGTAATAGATTTTCAAAAACTAGGGGACGGCACCTATTAGCCAGCCTCACCTGAGTCTGTTTTCATTCTGTTTCATTTAAGGAAGTCTGAATAATTCTGATGCAGCGCAGGGTCTGGGAAGACAGACTTAGTGGGAAAGGGGCTAATTGAGAGCTCAAGTGAGCAGTCGCAGCCAGGCACGGCTCATTCACAGTATTTGTCATTAGACCCGACTGCAGCGAGAGAATAGAGCGCACTGCACCATTCGTGTGTAACCAAGATTTATGCTAATGTCTTCCTGCATATGCTTATTCGACATATCTATATTAAACTTAATAGACTGTTACATTGCTTCTTAACCTCGGCTTCCATACATGATTACCTTTTCTGATTTCTTTGCAAAATGGCATATAAACATGGGGCAGGGATTTTATCAGCGTGTCAGTGAGTTTGTTTCCAGTGGCAGCCCATGGCTCTCATAATCGTTTTGATACTTCAGGGACTCTATCAGAATGCTTGCCTAAGAGGCTACAGTTAACTTGTCACTCTGTCAGTTCCCCACAAAGCTTATATAGACCGCTGGATTTCTAACTACATTTGCCCAGGAGGTTTACATTCTTGCTGTCACTCATGAGCAGTTACAGCATTAATTTGACACAACTATTGCTCCTCAGATAATTCAGAAGAAAAAATGTTATTACAGAGAACTCCATATTCATAGCATAGCAAATGTTATGTTCTCATCATGTGTGAGAATGGCTATTATTAATTTAGCAGATTTAAAATAACACTTAGATCGGCTGGGCTGGGACAAAAACATTAGCATTTTTTGAATTTAAGTCCGATTATACTACTTTAACCAGTACAACCAGTTAGTCCAATTACAATTAAATGTGGAAATGTTAAATGAATCACTGTCTACGATGAAAACAACTCAGTGTTTCCTCTTAATGGAACACTTTACTATCTTTACCATCTGTTTACAATTTGGTTTAAAGTCAACAACACTGTCGGTTCATGCAGAGTAATTACAAACTGTACAGCTACTGTCTTCTACTGCTGTAAAAAAAGAACCTCATGGATGAAAAACGTGGAAGAAAACAGTAAATACATTAAAACTTTATTAAACCTAATGCTATCTCATTCTTGTTCATGAATTACACCTGGCTTGTAAGTATGCCAATCATTATTAGACATAAAGGTTGAGAAAGGTTAATATAAGTTTTAGTCACATTAATAGAGCATTTAATAATTTAGTAGCACTAAATTTTCCCTACATACTATATCTTGCTAACCTTAAACTGTCTTTGATTTTGGCTGCTGTTAAAAAATGAGCAGGTCTAATGTAAATCTATCTTTTGTCATCTCTGACAGGTCTGGTCTGGAGATTTAACTGTAAAACAAATGTATAAGATATGAATAATGCTATAACAAACCTTCCTTAAAATTGTGGTGAAGATGATTGAGAAGGGCTTTCTCATAGATATTCCATAATATCCATTGACATACATAGCAGACAGTTTTTAATTCCTGTATTTTCATCAGTCCAACCATCTGTTATATTGTAGGTGTTGGGAATTTTTATGCCATCCACTTTCATTACAGATGTGCATTGCTGTTTGACTGTTGCCTGCTGTTCCTCCTATATTAAAATTGCATGTTAACTTCTTTACTGTTGCCACATCACGACAACAGTCAGTTCTTTTTTTGTTTTGGTCTGTGATCTGTAGTGATCTTGGATGTCATGGACAGTCCCTGTCGTCTATAAAATCATTTCAAATCATCAACATAATTTCCTTATTTTTGGAGGGTCAACAATGAGCTTGCAGTGGTCTTCCACCAATAGGTAGAGCTCAATGTGTGGAAATTCTCTCATAGAAAACCTGCCACCTGGTGTTGATAGTTGGTATTGCCCTTAAAATCTCAAAAACTCCATATAGTCCCTTTAAGTTAATGTCAAATGTAATTTTGTGAATTATGTACTGTAAATTGAAAAAAACAAAACAAAAACACTATACAACATGATGTTAAATTACTATACACGTTAGCATTTTGGTGTTATCACCCATCATAGTAAACACTGAAATACCGTAAAATCCGGGCTATCAGCCGCCCACTAGTTTTTTTTCTCACGCTTTGAACACCGCAGCTCGGAAATCTTTCTGTGTAACATTTTTCTGTGTGAATATCCCATGTTACAAAAGTGAACATCTGTGGCTTATTGGCAGGTGCGGCTTATATATGTACAAAATATTTTTCTTTTCCTTAAATTTAGTGGGTGTGTCCATGTGTATTTAGATGCACCTCACAGGTCGGAATTTACAGCAATACATTATCTCTGTACTATGTTGGAAAATTGCTATATTGATTGAATTGCTGTCTCTGGCAATTGGCAGGCCAGATTAAATGGACTGTTAAAATTATGTGCCTCTTAGATTCTGAATATTGTTGGAACAATCTGAGACAATATATATGAACAAGTCAATATATTGGTATTTTATTGCATAAATGTTCCATATTTTATATTTAGCTAATCACTGATCACTAATCTAAGTCAACCACAATCTGTGTCCTCAGTGAAACTAACTAGAAAGACTGTACACTTAAATCTTCTGACTTCCAGTTTTTTTGGTGTTCGTCCATCGAGGACTAAAACCATATTGTATAGTATTTGTAAATGTGAATGTCAGACTAAGGGCGTATTTTCCTGTGGATGTATTGTGGAGACATTGTGCTGGTAAAATGACATTTCCCAGAGATATGAGCGGGGGTATTCATCACCTGTACCCATTTGGCATTTTGGTGAATCATCCTGTGCTGAAGTTGGAGGAGCAGAACAGTGGGGTGTGTTGTTGGCTATGTAGCAATACAATTTCAGTGTCAAGGATGACAATGTTTAGTGCTGGTTGCCATCTGCCAAATAAGCAAGCTAAACAGCACTGCATTATCAGCACAAAACACAGTTTTAATCAGACAGAGCTCTAATATCAGTGTCGCCGTGAAGGATAATTCATGACATACCAAGTACATTTGTTTTCTTTGTGCAGCCAATGTCGTATTTCAAACAGAAAATCCTCCAGTTCCGATCACAAGCCTAAAATTCTTCACTGTAACTCAAAGGTAAATTGTATTGGAGACATTTCAGTAAGTGTGTTTCCATCTAATTGCACTTTAGGCACATTTTCATTTATGCTTGGGAAAGGTAGAAAGTTGGTGTATCAATAGAAGGTGAATGTAAAGAAGACATAAGGAAAACATTCTAACTACTGACCCAGCAATGAGAGACGTAGTCAAAATCCTTCTTTCTCAGGTGGGTACATGGTTGAATATGACCAGCTAAACTAAGTGACAGATTGCTGAGGGATATTCATAATTTCTCATCTAATAAAATAGTACTCACAGAATACATTTTATGTTACTTCGGGGTTAATTATCAAGGATCTATAACCAATGTTTGAAAATGAAGCCAGCATCAAGGTATCAAAGTAATGCTGACTTTACATTTTACTTTCAGAAACAAACACCTACATAAGAGACAGCAAGTGCAAATTCAAGCGGGGCATGTACGTAGCTAGCGTTGATAGCTAACTAGCTTGCTCATTATCTGCATACAGGGCACAACACCGTTACTTTCAAAATATCCTTGTTTATTCAAAGTGAGCTTAGCATCAAACGGATAAGTAAAGTAAAAAAGATGCTGAAAGTCACAAAACACTAACTGTAGCCTCTAAGGTGTTTTCCCACAATGCCGTGTTTAAGTCGAGGCCATTCTCCTTACAGTTTCTCGCTAATCGGTGCCTGTAAATGGCATCAACCACTTCCACTCCTGTCTGTTCGACCCACCCCAGCTGCTATGGTCCTAGATGGTCTAGTAATTGCTTTTTAATTTTGAAGCTTTTCATGACATTGCTTAACTATCCACTGGTACCCGTAAGCAGCCATCAGCTCAGAGACCTCCTAGTACACGTTCTCATTTTTAAGTCCTCTCTGGATTCTCTTGGCAGCCAATAAGCACAGAAACATCCTCATCATTGGACCACGGTGTTGTTTTGAGTGTTGCCATTTTTGTTGAATAGAAATAAAAACTGTTACCAGGTTTTAAAAATGGTAGGTTTGACTTATGTGTCAGAGTTGTTAAGATGCTTCCAGTGATGTCACTCTCTGGCCAGTCAGTGGCCTGCAGTCTATTGATGTCACATTTTCTGCTTGACTCAGCTCACTTGGAAACACGGCTGAGTACTGTAGCTACTACAAAAGTACCTGATACCAGGTGCTATCACCTAAAGCAAAACCTTAAAAAACGAGTAGAGTTGAGGCAAGTAGAGTCGAGTAGGTGGCAGTGCGAAAGCACCTTAAGCAGTATCCCAACTCCCATGGACTTGCACTGAAATATTGTACTCTTTATATTATTGGTCCATTAATTAGACTTTAGGGCACAGAAAGTTTTGATGCATATCTTATCAAGCTTTATGTGACAGTGTGAGTTGTATGAAATATGCATGTTTTGTGTTTAATATTTGTGCCAATATATTAGTTTCCATACTGACTCCATTTGTTAAACTTAAGGTTGAATGATTTTGGAACTACTGATCACTGTGTAGTATGGTGCCTAACAAATTTGCATATACCGGTACTCAATTGAGTGTCTTTATATGTTTTTAAAAGGATGTTTTGTTCATTTTGTATGTTTTTATATACATAAAGCATTTAAAATTGGACCCCAGGAAGACATTAGAGCACAGCTAATGGGGCACCTAGATATACAAATGTACCTCACTCACCTGCCGAGTCAGATTTCCTTAGTTTCTGTTTAGAGCATGGAGCATTAAGATATTACACTAACAAGCCTGTCAAATGTTTGACTAAGTTTACATTTTTTCCATGGCAGTAAGCTAGTTTTTAACATTATATCATCAATCACCCCTTGTGCTTTGACCGCTCTGTCCTTTTGACCAAATATGGCCACTTCCTTCTCCTAGAGGTCGAAATGCCAAAATTCAAACTGCTGGCTTCAAAGAAACAGAAAAACAATGGGTGACACGGTGGTTCTGTCTACTGCTTTATTAACAACTATGCTCAAGATCTTATGACAATAACAACAATAAGTGATATCTCTATTGACTGAGACTTTACAGAAAGCTACGGGATGCCACTTAAGTGTCATGCAAAGCTGACCAGAGCTCCACTTGCTTTGAACAGGCTAGTTCTCACTTTACACACTACATACACTTTCAACTCCCCGACGCTTTTCAATATGTTCAATAGAAACCCAGTGGGGCTG
>JAQQAE010013663.1:0-12666 GCA_029823295.1 Pseudamia nigra | reverse complement strand
CAAATAAAACGTTTGAGACCATGATGACCCATGAAAAAAACTTATTCGCTTAGTATTTTCAGATAGAAGTCCAATGTATCTCTATGGGAAAAAGCTTCTTGGAGCCAGACAATCGATTCCCCAGCGGCCAAGTGGTGTGATTACAGCTTAAAGTTATATCCACATTGGCCTCACTGAACAGGCCTAGTCGTTGCCCCTTGGCAACAATGCAAAATAAAGTGATCAATAATCCGCTTTGAACATACTAAAAACAAAGGAACAAGCATATTTTGACTATTTAAGAAGTAGAAAATACAGATGTTGTGTTAAAATGCATGGAGTAACTCTAAATAGTCATGTAAAGTACATAAGTCTACTTCAGTGTGTGTATTATTTCTTGCCTTTGGAATGTCTACAGTCATTTCAAAGCTTTGTTCACATAGCGGCCTTCAGGATCATCCACCTGCCAGTCATGGATTATCTCTGTTACAAAAACATTTTCAGAAATTGAATGATGCGTAACATGATTCTGTTTGTTGTTTGGTTAAAGGCAGACAGCGGTGTCCAAATCTTAGAAGGTAAACAACAGATGCAAAAACATAACGGCAGCTTCATCCCCTGGGTGTCAAATGGAATTAATTGTGTTCGGGGATTAATGCAAATTAAAATGGAAATCTGACATCACAGACACTCCACCTGAAATGTTTTTTGCTTCCTTTGATGGCGCGAAGATGCTGATCCTGACTAATTATTATGTCGGACAAGATTTATATTTATTAGTACCTTTTTCATCATAACATTAAAACTTTTGTTAGAACAGGTCAACTTGAAGTATAGAGCTAAAATTTATTCTGTTTATAAACTATTTCAAACAAATCCATTTGTTTATTGTTATTTACTGTTGGGTTCAATATCATTTTGAAACACAAGCTACCAATTATGTATAAAATATTTTTAAAAAATAACATTAACACCCCAGAGAAAACCAAATGAAGAGAAAAAACTAAAGAAATTAATACAAAATGGAATGACAACAAAGATATCAGCAGTGGTAGGCAGAGTAGAAACAAACAGTACTCAAGCATATAAATACATAAGTAATTGTCTTTACAATCTAATTCAAATGACTCAAGTAGAGGAACTCATATACATCAGTACTTGAGTAAAAGTACAAGAATAACTCATACAAAACTACTCATTTAGTGAGTGAGTTTGTAACGTAGAATTTATTACATTATAATACATTATGTTCAAACAGATGTTTGTTCATTTTTAATAATTTACTTAAATATTTTTCTTATATTTGCTCATTTGGTTGCTTAGTTTGTTGCTTATTCTATTCAATTTTGTTAACTTACATGATTATTTATGATCATTTTTGCTCATTGTGTTGCTTCTTCTTTTATTTTTGTTCATTGTTGTTAACTTACCTGCTTATTTTGATCATTATTACTCATGTCGTTGCTTAGTTTATTCATTTTTGTTGATTTACTTGATTATTTTGTTCATTTTTAATAGATTTTTTTTCTTTAATTTCAATGTTTTAACTTCCTTTTTTTAGTCCTACTCAGCGGGGTGGAAGAAAATGTACCCAAGTAGAAGTACATCTTTTTAATCACAAATGGAACTAAGAGTAAAGGTATTCTGCATAACAACTACTCTCAGAAGTAGTTTTTTAAAGAAAAACTACTCAAGTACATGTAAAGTAAATGTACTTGAGAATTACCCACCTCTGGACATCAGTAAGGCAACAACATAGCCAATGTATTCACAAGTTCCCAAGACAAGACAGGAAAGTGAGCAGCCATGAAAGGCATGATTAGTCTTCTGCCTGTGTGGAAAAGTCCAAAGGAGGCACAAAGAATGAATGTGATCAATACACACATAAACACCTATATCTAACGCAACAACCATCACACAATGTCAACTGTGACCCTGGAATGACCATATTCCTTTATTGTTCTCTCATCTCCATTGAGAAGAGAAGCCCCACATAACACTGACCCCTAATTGTCCTCACAAACTGGAGACAGACATTGATTTTCTGTCTTTAAAAACACATGTGAGCTTTGTTCATCTGATACATATGCATTCCTTTCATTCTAGGAGAAAGACATTTCCAGGAGCACATACTTTCGGAAGCACTTAGAAAATCCTTCTGAACTGTCAACTGTCCAAAAATGAATCAGCTCAGCCTACAGTTAAGAGTCAACTGCTTCCAATTGGACAGTGACGTGTCATGCTTTCTTTTATCTGTAACTATCTCTATGGCACGGAGTCGAGAGCTGTGTCGCTGCAGCCTCTGTTAGGTGACACGGGTCTCACGATATCATCTGGAAAAAAATCAGTAAGTTCTTACTTCTTTCACTGCTATCTTTATCTAATTCTCACTCGCTGCTTGTGGGACTCAGGAGGTTACCTCTGATCAATTGCCTGCAAATAGCTTTATTGACAACACAAATGTTACATTTGCATTGATGAGGCTGTTTGGGCAAATTGCTGAAACAGCATTTGAACAACTTTTAAAACAGGTGGGATTTATGCTTTCCATCAGATGCACCCTTACAACTGACATAAATAACTATAATTTTGTCTTTAGTCAAAGAAAAAGAACCCAGAGTTGTAATTTGATTACAGTACTCGCTTTGTGATGAATATCTGAAATGCTTTTATTTCTCTGTTGCCCTTTAAAACATGGTTATAGGGTGCTTTACAAAATAAAAGTCTGTACAATTAAGACAATAAAAGCAATTAAAGTAAATGCAATTAAAACAATATAACAATGCATTAAATCAGTAGAGATAAAAACAAAGTGATTAAACAGAAAAAAGAAACAACATTTCAACCTGCAACTAGACACCATGAAAAAAATATGAAAACACTACTCTGTGAAATTTTTAAACTTTTTTTGAAATGAAGTAGTGACTCAGCTATTTGATACAGTATGTGTGGACCTGACAGTGTTGGAGCTATGCTAGTAAAAGCACAATCCCCTCTGATTTTTGACAGAATTATTTCACTGTGTGTTTTGTATAATGAAGAATCACTGACGCATGTACTCATACAGTATCATGTCCTAATTGTTTATGTACATGGTCAGTCACCTACTGTATGTATGTAACTTGTGTCAAATATTGTCACCAGCTAACGAACTGACTGAAACCAACATTTAGAACTGGTTGTTTTGTCAAGAGATCAGATATCAGCAAGTGTTCCTTTGCCTTCATTGTCTTTCCTTGTTGTAACAGAAACTATCTTGACCATTGCTAAGGTGACACAATCTAAATCATGCTTAAATACTGAAGCTTTTCTTTGTTCGATTAGAGCCATCACTCACACAGCCTGTCTTGTGTGTGTTTTTCCTGTGTACAGCTTGAGTAAAGAAACAGAAGACTTCAAACCTATTTTTGAGTGTGGTGATTCATTTCTTACCCCACACTTTTTAGTCTGGTTTGTTTTGCTGATCTGAACAGTCTTGGAACAGAATATTGGGTAAATTCTAAAATGTACTGCAGAGCAGTGATCAACTGAGTCTGGCCTGAGGGTCAAACTCTCAAAATGAGTTGCAAGAATAATCTTATTTTTTGTCTCATATAACTGTGGATTTGGCTAGGACACTGCCAGATGGCTTTGTTGTTTGACATGGAGTATGTTATCTCCAACTTCATTATTATTACCTTTTCAGTTCTGTGGGATATCTGTGTATTAGACATCTATCCTAGGCTGGAAGGAAGGGGAGGTCCCAATCACACTCTACTAGCAAGGTGTTGTATTGGCAGCTTTAGGTGTGTCTGTGAAGTGCCTGGGGGAGGCAGGAGACAGCAGGAGGTTTGAATAAAGAGCAGTAAGGGTGCCAGAGAAGTGTTTTGTTGTGAGCATATGTCTAAGTCAAGAGGCACTGAGCGTGGGGCTTGGGAGACACTCAGAGCTGTGATCAGCTGTTTGACTGTGTCAATCCATTAGCACTTTTCCCTCAGCATTCCCCTGACTGTCACCACCCACAGCTCTCCTGAGAGCACAAAGGATGACCACATGTGAAAGGAATAATACAATCTGATGTATTTCAGTTCACAGCACTTGTTCATCTTGCCACAGTAATTTGACATGAGTAAAACTACTTTACATAATGTTGATGTGGTGATAAAGATTATCAACAGCAGTGCAGAATTCATTGTTGCTCTGAGTGTGTCCTTTTAGGCACCTCTACCTTATGTCCCTTTCCCAGCAGTATGACAAATTAACTAATTTGAGGTAATAGTGTTTAAAGCTCCAGGGCTATGCTGGAAGATTAGCACACTGGCATTGAAGGAACGAGAAGACAACTCCTGGCTCTGCCTCAGGCCCTGCTGGCTATCAGAACTGCTGCTCACTGGCATCAGCAGACAATTAGCCAGCTTCTTAGGCAGTCAGCACAAAGTACTTGATATACAACTCTTCTACCTGGTTTTGCATTAGTAATGAGCTAATGCAAAACCAGAGCTATAATGATGCTACACACTAAAGCAAATGCATATCTGCTTTAAAGGTCCCATACACTTATATATGTAGCAAGTCTATGCGTCTATTAGAGATATCTGTGAGGTCATTGACAAAATAAATACTGTTGATTTGACTTTTTTATTTTGCTTTTCTAAGGGCCTCTGTCAATAAGTCTGCTATAAATTCTCTGATCAAAGCTTCTTTTTTGTGAGGTGTTGTATGTGCTCACTTTTTATTCAAAACCACTGGCTAGCTAAACTGCAGGGCATTCCCAAGCAGACCTGGATCATATTCCTATATGCAAAGTTAGCACAGAATAATACACTTTTGATATAGTCAACTTTCTTGAAAGGAATGTAGAGATCCTAAGTCACCCTCTTCCTTCTGCCTCTCTTCTAAGTTACGGGACCTAACCTCAGAGAAAAAAATTACATTACAGTCAGTCAGTAAAAAAAGTTGCATTTTGTGTGATACTGAAATAAATGATACTGAAATATCACTTTGCTTGTGTGATATTGAAATAAATGATACTTAAATATCACTTAGCTTGTGTGACTGTGCTCAGTGGACTTCATTACCGTCACACATGACACCACAAGACAAACTTAACAAATTATCGTTGTTTGTTGAAAATAAAGTAGTAAAAGAGTAAATCACTACATGGCTGTTCATGTTGAGCTGCAGAGACTCTTCGTCCGCTCTAAATTGATTGTGAAAAGACAAAGTTGTGATGATTTTATGTATGCAACTTCCTGTTGTTTTCCCCAAAACATTAGGTCCTAGAGGTTGAAATCTGAAGGGTAGGACTTAGGTAGCTAGTCCATTGGCCATTGGGAATGGGACTAATCCATTTATACTGGGCTATGATTTGTGTAATCTCTGATTGCAAGTTACAAAAATTCAAAATAGCTTTTTTAATTGTCATGTCATATACATTATCTCATATATGTTTATTATGGTTTGTACATCAATCATTGCACTCAGCACAACAACCACAGCAAACATTAAAAAAATGGAATAGGCTAGAAGCAAGAGCTTATTTTTGCCTATCCTTTTCACCTCATATACTGCTTACATTAAATTAAATGTGCACAACATCAAACATTCTCATTATGCCAAAAAATAAATAAATGACATAAGCATTTCTACCATCTTAACTTAATTGTCCAAATTGTTCCAAGTTTATATTTTCACCGCTTTGATTTTACATCATTATATAAGCCTTAAAACCAATAAAAATTAATTTCCACAATACTGGACCTTTAACTCATTTCTGTTAAAACCTCACTTGTACACTTTCTCATTTGTTGTAAGAATGAATGTAAGAAGGTATATGCCCTATTCTCTGTGACACCTGGGCCTTCATGCAGACACAAATGTGAACCAGCAAAACACACTACCTTTTTAAAGAACTTCTCTCTCTAGGGACATTGACCCTGCCAGTTAAGTTCTGGCTGGCTGCGCACTGCAGAGATGTTGGATTGTCACAGGAAATATACGATCCTTGTCTAGAACCCAGGTGTGCTGAAGCAAACTGTTAAATTTGGTCATTACTCTTGTAATAGTGGCTTTACGGTTCGCTCACAAGGGTCATATGTGCAGCCACCGCAGCAGGTCTTGGGTGAAAAGTCTGCAGAGAGAAAGAGAGAGCAAGAGGAGAAAGAGAGAGCCAGAGTCTCAGCCTTGTGTCTCTCATCTGTTGTCAGGTTCGTATTGAAATAGTATCTTAAAGGAATATGTTCATATCAAGCATCTGTCACCAGAGTTTGGAAAAAGACAAAAAGCACAGAGAAAAAGAAAGTGGTATGAAGAAAAGCTCACCTGTCCTACCTAGACGGAACAATAGATGCAAAAAATCTGTTGACAAGCTTAACCTCAAGGCTTCTGAAGCATACCCAACTAATCACGCATGTGTGTGTGTGTGTGTGTGTGCCTGACTTTCCCTGCATGCAACAACATATGTATAAATCCATGTGTTGATTTGTATGTGCAGACTAGGCTTGAGGCAGGACCAGGGGGAGGAGTTGGAAATTCTAACGGCTTTTTGATGTAGATAAATGGCTTACAGATGGCCCACTCAATATATTCAGATAAGACATAAATATAGGGGAGGGGCTATCAATAGAGAGTTAGTTCCAGTTGGAGCATCATTTGGCTAGAATGCAATTCAGTGTTCAGACACATCAACTTTGATACTTTGTGTTGTGAGGGTTTTTTTTCATGCTTCTTATTTATTTTTTTTCTTACAAATGCTATAAAATAATAATATAATGTTTACTAGACTGCATATTTGTGGTTATTTTGTTAATGCTGTTGTGGATGAACAAACATGACATAAATCCTGCTCAGCAAGAGAATCTATAATTATAATCATTTTATTACAAAGTGCATGAACAGAAAAAATAAACAAAGCTTCATTCATGCTATGATTTACTTAGATCAATAAAAAAACATGAATAAAGCAAGACATAAAACCTGCATACAAAGGATAATGCCAGGATATCCTCTACTAAAGCTGCCTTTGGTGGTGGTATTACAACTTTGTAAAACCGTGCAGTCTGGACAGTTTATGAGTGACAACATAATCCTCTTCATTCAGTCAGCAGACAGTATCCTGAAGGTAAGAGCTGCCAACACATTCCATACTATAATTCTGGATCAGTATAAACTGTATTTACCCACATTTCACCTTTAACACTGGGTGAGAAAAAAGAGCCCAAATGTGATTATGCACATGAAGGATTAATCCGAAGATGAGCACGGGGTAATGTATGGTAATTATCCAACAGGATATTCTTACATAGCGATTAGCATATCTGGAAGGCCAGACAGCAATGGGAGGGCAGACTGAGAGGAAGGAAAGGACACAGCTGCTGATAAGAAGCCTGGTTTGTTTTTTTATGTTGATAAAAAAAATGTGGATAGTCTGGCTACAGGCATGTTCTCACTGCCCTCTTTCTACCCCCTCTATCTTATTTGCACATCCACCGTCTTGGAATTGAATGGGTATGTGAATGCATGGAAAACACCACCACGCTGACAATCCTTTCATTGAAAAGGATCATATCAAATCAATATTGAATTCAAGAAAAGTCTGCACTTCCACTCATCACTATAAGTGAATATTGTTGGGATTTTTAAATCGTATAACATGTCTAATTAGAACCAAAATCTGACTGTCAGAAATAGAAGTTTATCCAAATAAAGCTTCTAATGATAAGACACAATATATCCTTGCACTTGCTTACACTTTGCAGAGAGTTTGAATTATAAGGAACAATCCTGATATTTTACATGAGCCTTTTATTAAAGGAGAGTAATCTAATTTATCTTTGGTTGACATTAGTTGTCCAACTGGTCCCGGTGGGTGGCATGTTCATCTTGTTTGGACAGATTTCCATATTAGTATTTTTCTTTACTTGTAGACACTGCAAACATCATGTATGAAAATCAAACTCTAGATATAGTCTTTGTCCCTCTAAAAACAGCATTTGCTTTTTTTTTTCAGGTTGTAGATGTTCTGATATCACACTTTAATCAAATTACAATTCATTGTAGGAAAATAAGCTACAGTATAATTCTGTATTCTTTTTTTTTTTTTTTTGCCAGGGCTGTAACCTCATGGTGAAAAGTGCCACGAGTCACTGTATCAATTCTGGGTTTGGTATTTAGGTGTAATCAGCCATGCAGGACACCAGCTTGCAAAGAATCGGAGCCCTTTGTGAGATGCCCATCTGTTTGGTGCATTGGGACAGTCCCGGTCCCAGAGAGCTGCTGGAATGAAAGGGTGGCTATGAGAAGGCCCAGCTGAAAAGACAAGTGTGGGCGGCCACATCAGTACACAGTCTGTCTGCGGCTCTTTTGCAGTCCACTATTATTCTAATGTAGCATCTACGTGTCTCCCCAGCCTGCATACAACTCAGAGATCAGAGACTGACAGATGTACCAATGGAAGCAGACTGAGAGGTGTCTGACATGCATGCATCCATCTTCTAATACATACATGTGTCTGTGTACCTCTTTCTCCCTCTCTGTTAAGCTGTTTTGGCTAATGTTTTCTTATTGACTCACCAATGTACATATTAAGCAACCTTCATGACCTCTTAGCAGGACATATCTGTGTGCGCACAAATCGATTCATACAGTGCACTCCCCCTTAGCGTTGACAGTGGATAGGCTGAGCAGTGTAGGAGCAGGTGATAAGATGCAATAAGACAGTCACACCATTCCAGGAAGAGTCATGACCCCACTGCAATAGGCCTGATTGTACTTTACCAGTAGGCCTGGGAATCGAAGCACTGCGCTGAAGCCTGAAGCACACCACCCCTGACTGGGATCACCTCAGCCACACATGAAATGATAATAAGTAGACAGAAATTCATTCTCTCTTTTTAAAATCTTCACTCTGTCCTACTGATAATTTTTACAGTTTTAACATTTAGTGTATGGTTATAGGTTAGTACACTTTAAAGAAGTTGAACACTTGTTTGTATTGTGCTTGAGTTTCAGTTTTTGCCTGTGAAAAAATACAGCATCCAAATGTGTCTTTCATGTTTTGCAGTTAATTTGCAGCTTTTGATCAATCACTTGTCCAAGCTTTCACATGTATTTTATAACATGCATTATTTTATATGTATTTTAACGTTTTGTACACACATATTCAGTTTTAGAAATTATTTTAAATTGACCAGTGAAAATTCAGTTTGTTTTGTCATTATCAATTATATTTAACTTTAGGGTAAAGATTACATCAGTGCTCACGTGCCATGCTCTTGCCAACATTTGAAAACATTTGACACAGATTTTTTAACAATGTGTATGAGATCTCTCTGAGCCTGCAGGGAGCCAAAAGCTTTGTCTTTGTATCACTCTCTGCAGTTAATTCTGTAAATGTTTCAGAAATGTGGAGATGTGTTGCAGGTGACCTGCTTGTGGGAGACTTGGCATGTGTTGCGTATGAAAAGCCGTTTTCCTCAGCCCGGCACCATATGCCCCCCCCCCCCCAACTCCAGCAGTGCTGTTGCCTCACCCATTTCACAGATCCCACACACTGAGCTTCTATCCATCACTGTGTTTGGACATTTTGCTGTAGGGGTTCTCCAGGAGGTAGTGGTACCTGTCATAATGCTCCAGCATGTATTTAGGTGCATACATATGTTCTTTGGGGTCCACGGGGGGGTATTCCTGCAGGGAGCCATCAAACCAACCTCCTGTCCGGATCAGATCACGGATGTAATTCAGATCACGTTTGTCTTCATAGTCACCCCAGCGGGGGAAGTCTCCATTCTGTGCTGACACCAACTTGAAGTAGATCCCCTCGGGTGGGAAACACCAGGAGCAGTGCCACCCTGCGAAGTGGAAGGGGCTTCCCACCGACCACTGCACCAGGATGTGGCCCGTGTCGTTTTCATACTTACGGAAACCTGGCATGGTGTAGTATTCACGACGGCGGAGCTTGATGCCGTCACCATCATAAACATCACGAAACATCCCCACTGTGCAGCCGGAGACCACCTCCAAGGATCCAAACTGTTTCCAGAAGAATCCATACAGTGACTGGACAAAGAAACAAGAGGTTGTGTTGGTTATTAGCAGACTGAGCAGCAGTGTACTTCTGTCATGTGACTGATCTTTGAATCAAGGGTTAAAATAGGTCCATTTTATGTTTAACTGGGTGATGTACGCGTTTACCAGCCTGAGTTTACATTAGTATTCACATATAGACATGAGACGACATGATGCTGTTACCTTGCGCATGTGGATGGCAAAAGGCTCTGTCCATCCATCAAACAGTTTGAGGAAGAGGAGGCCTTCGTGTGCTGGGATTTCATCTGCGTCATTAATTACAAACACGTCGTCTAACCTCGTGCCAACCACTCGGGACATGCCGTTGCGTGTTAGGAAAGTGCGTAAGTAGTCATCGGCGATCCAGCCGTCCTGGCGACCACCGTCTGGAAAGTGGTCGAGGAATACGTAGAGAATCTTGTGTCGTATGTAGTCGTAGGTACCGTTGAGGAGGAGCCGCAGGAAACTGGAGATAAAGAGCAAAACAATCTAGTGAACCCACCAGTTAAAGAACACAGAGCGTCTCACTCTGATTGTCTCGATGCGTCAGCTCTGGTGTAGATCTGAGCTTCTATAAGTCACAAGCTAAAGATAAAAAGGTGGTTCACCTTCAATGTGTCTATGACCTAAAACGTGATTGGTGAGCTCCTAAAAGTAGATATGAAACAATTAAACGAATGAGACAAAATATCACGTGTCATCATTCATTCATATAGTGTGTTATGATTTTAAGTCCGTTTCTGGTGTGACCCAGTTGAAAAAAAATAAAATGCATCATAATTATCTTTCATGTGGTTAGGTGAGTTTTCCTCAGTAACGTCCACACGGAAGACACGCAACGTCCACAAAGAATGGACTGAATCCACTCACTGCCTTACTGTGTGTGTTCTCTGCTCCTTTTTGTGACCTATTCCATAAAGATCTAGCAGTAATGATATGCAGACATAAAAATGCCCACCAAGCACTGAATATGAGCAGTATTTGCTCATTTTACATCAGTATTTCTGGGACACAGACTTACAGTATTTCCATGTCATGTATACTGTAATAACTTTGTGTCTTCCCTGTAGTTCTCTCTCCATCCTTCATACAGACCTATACATGTCTTTGATGGGTGGTTGCTGGTTGTGGACTGGCCCAGTTCATTCTCTCGTTGAGTGGGTTAGGGGTTGGGGTTAGGGTTAGGAGTCTGCTGTGTCTCATGTACATTTACATCCAGATCAGCAGGTCAGGGCATTAACAGCTGATGTTCAGGATGTGATGATCATTCTTCTGGTTCTGGATCAGTACAGTGAACTATGTTAAGTGCTTTAATGTGTTTACAGAGAAATACATTAAAATTAGGACTGTCAAAATTAACGCTTTAATGCAGATCAATTTCGTTAAAAATTTTAACGCAATTAACGCACAGTAACTCAAAATCCCACAATTACACCCATTGACACAGATTAACTACTGATTACTGGTACAAAACTCAAAATCCCACAATGCAACTGTCCGGCGGCAGACCCAACTCCGTCCAGATGGATGATTCCAAACAACATATTATTCTTCTCATGGGAAGTTTACACAAAATACAAAATACAACACACAAAAAAAGA
This sequence comes from Pseudamia nigra, assembly GCA_029823295.1. NCBI lineage: Eukaryota > Metazoa > Chordata > Actinopteri > Kurtiformes > Apogonidae > Pseudamia > Pseudamia nigra. Next base: position 1,042 of record JAQQAE010013663.1, on the reverse strand, counting down.
AGGAAAAAAAAAAAAAAGCGAACAATAGACCGGCTCTGTGGGAGGGAGGTTTCGTTTCACCGAAGCACTTTCATCTGAAAGTACCACATCAACAGGAAGCATACATTAGTTAGAGGGATTCCTCTGCAAGTATTTTAGCGACTGCAACACCCGGCTCGCGCCAAACCACCCTCACTGAATGTTGGGGCCTCAGTAAGTCTATCTCTGACAAACTGACTGACGCAACGGATTGCAAAAAACAGCAAACCAGTTAATATCGTCGTCCTGACAGGAGACACTGGACTTCAGTGAATAACATTAACTAAATATCTTGCTACTCCTACAACAACTGTTTAGTTTAAATAAAGACATAAAATGTATAACATCACCTTCTATCATCAGTGTTTTTGTTTGCACAAAACTAAAAACAATGAATGGGTATTAATCGTGATTAACTGAAATTAATCCACCGTGGCCCTGTGATTAATCTGATTAAAAATTTTAAATGTTTGACAACCCAAGTAAAAATACAATAGAACACAAATATGAACCTTTAATATCTGATGAATAATGTCACTAAATATGAATTCAATCATTCAGAACTCAACACAGACAGACAGACAAACAAACCGGTTTGAATGTGAGCAGTGCTATGGGAACCTGTAATCTGTCTGGGAACCAGACCAGTGTTACTATCATTTTGAAAATAAAACAACACACACCGTTGTCTTCACTTCCTGGAGACAAACTATCCATAACCTAAATGAAATAAATCTGAACACTGGCTGTAATTGTGTCTCCATGTTTGACTACATGAGCACATTAAACTCATGTTAATTAAACGTGGACATGTTAAAACAGACACACATTTAAGGTGACATAATCATACACAAGAAGGAGAGGTAGAGGTATGTCCATAGACAAAGACAAGAGTCTTGGACTGAGAGCAGAGACTGTGAATTTTGAACTATGACAGGAAAAGATTGTCTGACATGATGCAGAGGAGGAAGGTGGACATACTGTGTGTTCAGGAGACCAGGTGGAAAGGTAGCAAGGCTAGAAG
>JAQQAE010013662.1:0-12666 GCA_029823295.1 Pseudamia nigra | reverse complement strand
ATGAACAAAATAAGAGAGTAAAAAATGAATAAGAAAATGAATAAAAATTGGCAAAAAATTTTAAACATTTGTGAAAAATGAACAAAATAAGATAATGGATAAAAATAAGACAATGAATACAAATGGACAAAGAAATCATTTTAACAATGACAAAAAATAACTAAGAAGGAAAAGAAATGAATAAAATAAAATGAATAAAACTGAACAAAAATAATTTAAAATAAATTGTAAAAAATGAACAAAATATAAGACTTAACATAAATGAATATAAGAAAATGAATAAAAATTAACAAAACAATAAAAATGGATTGAATACTCAAGAAAATCAACAAAAACAGGAAAAAAATTAAGAAACTGACCAAAATTTTATTAAAGTTCTTTGAGTTCAGAACAAACCAGCCAATAAAATGCACAAAATGAACCAAGAATGAGGAAAACAAAGAAAATAGTCAAGAAAATGATTTAAATTATAACAAATAATCAAGAAAAGGAAGAAAAAATAATTAAGAAATTGAAAACTAAAGATGGGACACCCCCCCCCCCATTCCCCCTGAAATCTACACCTAGGAGTTTATAGATGTGTGACTTATTAAACTTATAAAGGCTCCCCTAGGTCCAAAACTGAATAAATCTTCCTGAGGTTATGTTTATTCATGTTCAAGCTTAAATAAAGGGCCATTCCCACCTTCCCTGCTGGTTCAGACAGCTGAAAAATTAACAAAAACCAAGAAATTATTCTTAGTTTTATGTAAAGGCAGGGGGAAATGCAGCACATTTTGCCTAAGAAACTACAATTTAATTCACTGTAAGACACGTGCCTGTTTCCAGCCGTGATGTCCATGTGAGATGGAGGAAATGATCATCTCTCATCCCTGACTGGTGGAACTGGTGTTTGAACTCTCTGAATGTTGCAACCACAACCGGTCTTTCCTACCCGTTTGCTGAATTGAACTGAACCCAGGCTCAGATCTCAAACTGGTTTAGAAGGTCCGCACCAGAGTAAAAAAATGCTTTTAAAAACCCAGTTCTTTGAGGGTCTCTGTTGGTTTGGGGTGGGCTGTCGGCGCAGCGGCTCCTTCCCTTCCCCCGCCTGTGTCCGTATTGAAAAAATATAAGATACCAAGGCCCGACTCCACTGGTGGGACTAGTTATCATAGCAACATGTCAATCAAACCTCAGCACAGCAGTGATTTGTCAGATTATTTGAAGTAATATGTTAATAACGGAGCAAAAAGTTAAAGATGGACCAGATCACTTATTACAGGGTCCAAATAAAATGTTTGAGAGCATAATGACTCATGAAGAAAAAAAAAATTGCTCTGTATTTTTTCAGATGTACGTCCAGTGCAACTCCGCACTAGAAGACAGAGCAGTCTGAACTCCACACTGTCCTCTAGTGGATGTATTGTGTACATCCACACTGACGTAAAATGGGAGAATGAAGGCCAGTGACGTTTTATATGCAACACACTAGTGCAGAGAATAAACGGGCCTTTAAATGACCAGTTGATTCATTTCTTTCTAAACAGGACGACTGATGGATTATGTTAAAACACTTGTGATCAACATTAAAACCACGTGTTATTTTCCAGACATTTTTTGGACTCTCACGTGCAGTTCAGACAGATTCCATTCTATGAGATGTCTGCAGAGAACATGATGTATGCAACAATGATTGACAAAACTAAAAACAAATGCATTTCCTGTAAGAAAAGGGAAAAACACAGCAAGAGCCTTCACAATCTAAAAACACATTTATTTACATCACGTGGATCACTTCAGCTGATAAAAACCATGGCCAGCTACTTTTAGCCAGGAGTCACAGTGCTGATCGAGGATGAGTGGAGCCTCCTCTGGAATAAACCATCAAGGGTTTCGGACGCCTTCTCTGCTCCAACACTGAAGGGACTTGTTCTTTCTCTAATCTCCTCTCCCGTCCCTTCAGTGGGAGAGGTCAAAGGTCAAAAGAACCTCAGAGCTGGTAAGAAACAACTCATTCTTCTTCAAGAACCCCCAGTGAGAGGCTCGTACAGTCTGACATGTGTTCCAGTTTGAAATTCCACAACCTTGGGCTTGTTGTCCCGTTTCTGTCTCGTTTCTAGCGCTGGAAATGCTGAAACCGCATGAGCGTTATTACCATGGGACGCTCCTAGATCCTGGATCAGCACTGTAACGTGAAGAGCCTTGAGAAATGTGGGGTCAAAAATGCTTCTACTGTTTTTGTTGTTTTTTTTTTCCTTTCCTTTTTTTTTTTTTTTTTTAAGAAACTTTACACCTGGCAACCAGACTATCTAGCCAAGACAGCCCTGGCAGCGAGGTCATTGGAGTTCAATGTGTCCTCTAAAATTCTTACCAACAGTGTTAAAAAGCAGGATATGTCGGAATGAAATACTTTAAGTGGATGACTGTAGTATCATGTATGCAGTATTGCAAATGCTCTCTAAGAGCTTAAGGGGTTCTTCAACATGCAACCGTCAGGGGACCGAGGTAGGCTCCTTGGGGAACACCACGGTAAAGGGGCTTGTCATTCCAAGTTATTTTTTTTTAAGTGCTTTCTCCCTTTGTTGCTTTACAAAGTACTCCAATGAGCCTCTAGCTTCAAGCTTACACAGGGCTCAACTTATTTTCCACAAAGTGAAGGTTTGTTTTTTTGTTTTGTTTTGACACTGCTGAGCCAGGCTCAGCTGCCAAAACTTAAATACAAAGAAAAAGTATTAATGAATGTAGAGGAAACACTGAAGTTCAACACGCACTTATAAAGATTCAGCTCAGAGTATATAGTTGATACAGGTACTTAAGTTTTCATGTCTGTACAGATCATAGACTGCTTAAAATAGTGGGGGAGGGGCAACAAGACACAAATGTTTCACTGGTAGTTTATATGCACAGCAATGTGAGGTGCTGGGCTGGAGGAAGTTGGTTAGAAAGGGTAAAGTCTGCACGCCAGGAAGACCCATTCATACACCCGTCGATGGAGTCAGAGAGATGCAAAGATAGTAACGACCTGAGGGAACCAGATTCAACACGATCGCCTAAATATACAGTTTAACCATTCATGATTTAGTGGCAGTTGAAATGTCCAAAAGCACATACTGATACTTGTCTGAGCTTCGGTGCCTTCCTCTTGGAATATCTGCTTCTTTATCCATGCTAGTTTTACCTTCAACAGGGCTGTAAGGGACGACACAAGCTGCAGGTGTATGAACGGAGCTCCGAGTGCGCTGGCTTTACGACTTTCTACAGCGACAGGGGGCACAATCACACGAAACCAGCCGAACACAAAGCCCTCTAAAAGTTACACAGGGCCGGGCTCAAACCATCAGAGTACACACAATACTGGAATCCAGGCGTCTGAAGAAACATTCATTCTCTGTCATTTTTGTCCATAGACTGAATAGAAAGAAGCACGGTACAGTTTATATTCTTTTTCTTTTTTGAATTAATGAAAGTATTTCCTGAATTACAACTGAACACCCACCCCCAAACCCCCCGGCAACGACCGTAAAATCATGCCAACTCGTGACAACTTTATTCTGAGTTGCACCTGAGCTCTAAACCCCAAAACCTCAGGCCTGTAAATTAAAAAATAAATACAACATATCAATATGCAAGGTCACAGATTAAAAAAAAATTAAAATGCTACAAGTTATTTGTGTGTGTGTGTATTGAAAGTCACTCCTGCAGCTGATCCTACAGAAGTGTAGGGTAGTTTGCGGCACTGGTTGCATATAACTCGCTAGAACTTAGAAAAGCATAGTACTGAATCCCTGAATGGTATTTGTCAGCTCAGGTTGGTTTTTCAGATGCAGTTTAAGCTCAGCCGATCAACCCGTGAACATGTTCGACCAGTGGGGAAGCAACCATCAACCAATCGCTGGCACCTTTTATGTTTTCTATAGCTGTGGCTGATTGGTTCGACAACTCTACTAGCCATTTTGGCAGGTAACCGACTGACACTTGGAGGCTAGGGTTTTTTTTTTTTTTTTAAACAAACATCTGGCTGCTTAAAATACTTGACTGGTGAGAGTTTTTTTTCTCGGACAAAAGGAGGATAATACTGGTGGTGATCCATTTATTTTGTGCAAATAGTCTGCAGATTTAGTTTTGCCTTGTATCAAAGTAAGTAGAAGTAGTTATTAATAAACTCTTAACATCTCCTAGGTGACTTATTTTAGGGTTAGGATTACATTTGACCCACATTTAATAAGTCATGAGTAAGCAAATGACATGCAACTCTCAACGACCCAGGATAGATTCCTTGAGGAACACCAAGGTAAAGGGGCCCTTGTTTTCTTGCTTGGTTGCAGTACAAAGCACTCCAAGAAACTTTAAAATGAAGTGGAATTCATCCTTTTTGGCCTTACAAGCTCAACACTAACTCCTAAGCAAAGCATTTACCATCAGTTAGGGTTTGAGCACATTTGCATTTGCATCAAATCTGTATCTTTTCTCACAATTTACGGTGCTTCTGACAAACCTCTATAGGAGTCACCTGATTATAATTTTGGTTTGTTTGTCACCTCCTACCCCCAAAAATCCCTGTGAATGAGGTAGTACTTACTGAAGGGTTGCTAGTGTTTGCAGTACTGATCATCCCTGACCATTTCAGTCGCACAAGGATCTAGTAACGAATAATATAGAATTCAAAGACAGTAGGAGTTAAAGGAAGCGATACTGATGCAAATATCGGATGCATGCTACATTATGTACATGACACGATGATGGCTTTAACTTCCTTCAGGTTTGCTGTGTTGTAACCTCCTTAATTCCTCCTCGCTGCAACAATCTTTAAGGTTTTTGAGGTGTATCTTAATAATGTCAGTAGCTTCGAATAAATACCTCAATAATAGAGAAAACTATCTGCCGTGCAGCACAGGCAGCCAGGTTTGTAGAAATTATCGCCTCTTTTTTTCGACTTTTGCTGCATTAGTTCACGCAAGTTTAATTTTCTGATGGTGAAGGTAAAGTTTCTCAACCTTTTTAAAACCATCAAACTTAAACGGTTGATCGTAAAAGGCCTTAAACTGCATCTGTTGGAACCACCCCAGAGCTTGAGGAGAGACTGCAGGTTTGTCGGCACCAGTGTTCAATGTCCCTCAGAGGAAATAAAGACTAAAAATATCACCGCTGTTTTCGCAACGATGACAAGATACATCCGTTTTGCCTGACATCTACAAGAGTAACTATCATGGAGACGTTGAAATGGCACCAGGATGAAAGAGAGAAAGAGAGATTCCTTGTCTCCACTTGTCTATTTGTGGTTAGCTGTGCAACAGTTTGGTTAGTGTCAGTACAAGTCATACCAGCCCTGTGGTCACACCTCAAGGGGAGTTCCTTTATATTCCTCCTCCTTTATCACTTCATTACTTAGTGAAAGCAGCTGACGTTTAACTGTCCAGGAGGTCAGAACAGCTTAGGCATCTAAGTAGGAATAGGTAGATACCAGGTGCCAAAGTTCAGATTAGTGTTGAAACTGGGAGGACTGGGCAACTACTTGACTAGCATGACAATGTAACTTGATTTGGCCTGCCATAGTTGTGTGGGGCAATATCTGACATGAAGTTTACCAAGGCAGAAATACAGTCCAAACCAGGTAGGACACTGATCGATAGTGCCTGAAACCAGAGAATCCTGAGGCTCGCTGTGTTTTCTACAGAGACGTGGAAGGCTGCTCAGGTTGAGAATGGAAGGACGTTGCATTTGACGTTACACCGTTGCAACTCTGACAAAGTCCCCGTCCCTCAGGTCTACTGTGACCTGGTTGTCACTGTAGATTCAAATCTCAACTTTCATACAGTGGTGGCTTCCAGAACTGCCGAGGTTGAAGAGGAAGTCATTTTGGGTTTGGTACCACACCTTAAAGCACATCAACTAATCACAGAGACCTAAACATCAAAAGACCCGCTGAGCCTGCTCGTTCTCACAAAGGATGCAGTGCTGAAAGTAAACACTGGTACAGGCCAGGATCTGGACACAGGACAGATGACTTTACTGTTCTTTTTAAGTGCCAAGATTGAATAGGTCGCAATAATCTCCAATTTAACATCCACCTGATCAACGGCTATTTTAGGAGTTGCACCCATGTTTGATCAGCCAAAGAGAATTTAGAACACATTCCTTTGTACTCCATTCGTAAACACTCCAAATGACTAAGAGCTTCAACATGCAACTCTCAAGGGACCAAGGTAGATTCCTTGAGGAACACCAAGGTAAAGGTGCTTGTGTTTTCTTGCTTCGCTGCACTACAGAGCACTCCAAAGAGTCTACCTTTAAGCTTACAAATAGTTATTGTTATTTGTTTTGTTTTCAGTCAAGGTAAGTCGAGCCTAACACAAGAATTTTGGTCTTGTAGCTCCTTTGCTACAAGTCTAACCCTAATTCTCACCGATGAAAAGGGTGGATGTTAAAAATGTAAATGGCCGATTTTGATTGTGGCAGCAAGACGAAACACAAGTAAAGACGAGGACAGACATAGGCAGGGACGAAGCTTCAGAATCAGTAAGAAAGAGAGAGAGCGAGAGAGAGAGGTACTTGAGGCTGAGGCAGGTCAGGATGAAAAGGAGGAGGAGCAGTGGGGAAGCGGGGTGGGGTATGTGAAGGTGGGTGGCGGTGAGTATAGCAAAGATTCCTGAGGCGTATCAAAAGAGAGCAGAGACTCTTGACGGCAAGGATAAAAAACAATGTGTGCAATCAAAATCAAAAAGCAAGCTGGCTCAGCTAAACACAGGGATGATTCCAAAGTAGGGCTAGGCACCCCTGGAAAACTCTTCCTCTTTAAAAAACAAGTGTTCATTTGCTTTTCTAAATAAAATCTTACCTTATAGAAGGGAATTCACAAACTAAAAAAAAAAAAAAAATTACCTAGGAGTTGGATGATCTCGGAGCAGATTAATACCTTTTGATCCATACATGATCCGACAGGACATATAAAACATCTCATTAGCTGGTACCCAGCGCTAATCTAGAGATATAAATACATACACTGTATATCCCCATCTCGCAGCCAATATCAGGCATGTCAGCAAAAGATATCAGTGTTCTGCTGACAGTCAACACAGCAAACTAAAAACAGGAAATCACAGAAGTTCATCTTGATAGGGGTGTACTTTCTCCCATTATCGAAAGGAAAAAACAAAAGTGGGCACAAAAAGTGATTTCTCAGTCAAAAATCATAATGGAGCAAAACAAAACAGATTGGGAGGGAAGGTGTTTGGGCATTTGGCCATGTTTGAATCGAGGCGTTGCCGACTACATTACCCATGAGCGTCTGACAGTAGATTGTTTGAATGTAATGAGGAGCCAAGATTAGGGAAAAGTGTTAGCTATGACTGTTGAACAGGGAAGGGACTAATTTAGACTGTGTCCATCTGAACTGAGGTATACCTGGTTGAAGGAGGTTTATGGTTTTTATCGTTGTAATGCTTGAAAATGGACCCCCGCGAACCCACCCTTCTTCCCCCTCACCCCTTTAAAATAAGCTTGATTACCAAGTTGTCTGGGTCCATAATACACTATGTACAGCAGCATTACACTATAAACATTCAGAAGCCGTTGCTTATTGGCAGAACGATAGTCTTCAAAAAAACGCACACAAGAAAACAGCAAATGTTTCCAGAGCCAGATGCTCGTCTTTTTTGTTTTTCTTTTTTTTTTTACACTAAAATGCACTGAGAGTCCTGTGAATTTTCTCTGCCAGATTTCCTCTCTCTGTAGAAAACCAAGCAGAACGTGTCACCTCCTATGTGTGTGTGCGTATGTATATAAAAGCAATACATGATAAAAGTGTCCGTTGAGTGTCGCCGTCCCAGCGTGTGAGCACTGTCATTCGTCGTTTGTATATGGTAAGAATCCTGAATTGCCTCGGGATGAGAGTTTTTGACTGTTAAAATGTTTAAATCCTCAGGCACACATATCAAAATGTGGTGGATATCAATGGATGTGGTGAGGTGGGCGCAGGGTGTTTCCTGAACGTGAGTAGCGGCCCGCACTTAAAGGAACAAAAAAGAAGACAAAAACGGAAAAAAACATGAACACAGAAAGAAAATCCTCTGCCGACCATCCAGGGTCGGCTGTTCTTCCCCTTGTGTTGAACTGATGTGGTTCCGTGAGCCCATCCGGTGTCACTTGATTGGCTGATCATAAGCTGGACTCCTTGGGTGGGAGGTCCACATTGGTTACCATGGTGACGACGGTGACAATCTCCTCGGGGCCGACGACAGGGGCCTGGCGTTGCATCTGGCCGATGCGTTCCTCGACACAGCCAGCTGACAGGCGCGCCTCAGCCTCGTGGTCCCAGCAATCCTCGATGGTTTCGCAGAGCATGGCCAGACCCTGAGGAAGATGCTTACAGTAAGCTAACAGCTAGCGACCAAACACATGATTTCAAAACATTCCCATAATTCCCTTCCCATTCAGTTCTTTTAAAGGTGATATATGTAATAGACATATTAATGACAAAGCAGCTGGACAGCTCAACAAGTAAGTCACCAACATGCAGTGTGAGTCTTGCCTTGGGCTCCTGTCTACTTTGGGGTAGCCCAGTGGGAATGTCGACCCTGCCTATGTGAGACCCGGACTCAGTACCCGGTTAGGGCCCCCTGATCAGGGATACGAGTTCCACTGCCGTGTGGCCTACCATTGGTTTGGGAAAAGCAAAAAAAGTAAATCCTGAGTGGAGCCCCTAATGCAGTTCATCGAACACTGTGACACCTTCCGGCAACTCCTGCAGCTGCGCGGGTCATCCATTCCGTTGGATAATGCCTGCAAGGCCGAGAGGGGGATTCCAACGACTGGGCACCCCTGGATGTTCACAACCTTCGCCTTGGAGAGGTCACTCCAGTGTCGCTGTCCTGGCGACAGAAACAACATGGGAAACTACAACTACCACAGTCCTCCGAGACTGACGGATGCCAACATTAATGACACAGTGACTATGATGTCACTCATTGGTTTCTGAACAACCGGTTCGAAGACTATTGGGTTCTAATTTCCTGGATGACATTTTGGAGCCAAAAACAGGATGTAACCATGTTTGGAGACATGGCGGCAGAGCTACGAAAACGAAGTATGCAAGGGGTCTTAATGGTAAGCTATTGCTAACCTTGCTTCCCGAACAGTCATATTAAGGTGTTGTTAGTGTACGCATGGAACCATAACTACTGTCAGGAAAAACTATGTTCTATTAAATGAACAGAAGGTCCAACTCAGTCCGACTTGGCCAGTGAGTTGAGTTACCACAGTGACCTGTCAAACAAATTCCAGCATGGCAGTGATTTGCTGGATTATTTGTGGTAATATCTTAATAACGGTGCAAAAAATTAAAGATGGACCAGATCACTTATTGGAAGATCCAAATAAAACGTTGGAGACCATGATGGCTCATGACAAAAATGTATTCACTTAGTCTTTTCAGACACAAGTCCAATATAACTCAGTGGGAGTCGGGGCTTTTTGGAGCCAAATGAACAGTGCCCAGAGGCCAACGGTGGTGTCATCATACCTTCTTGTCAGCAACAGTTATTGCCCACTGATTGTACTGCTTTTTTACAACTTACTTTAACCCTTTTATGTCCTTAGAATGTGTATTTCAATTTTCAGCTCAACATGCTTCATTCGACCATGGCTGACCTGGTTTTCAGCACGGTCTGTTGCTTTAAATGACAATGAGCTGTTCTTGACCACTCCCCTTGCCTGTCTGTGCCATGGATTTCATTGTGGTCGACTCCCTGACACGCTATCTCCAGAATGTCAGGATGATTTTGGTGGATGTGGTGATCCTGAAATGAAACTGGCTTGTTTCAGGTCCACCTATCTGACATGGAGCTGTGGGGTTTTCCTCCTTGGAAATGGATGTCCAGGTTCCAGAAGGTGCAGCAGTCAGGTTTCCCAGTACTGCCTTTTCCAGGTCTGTGTTTGACAGACATGTGCAGACATCCCATGCCTAATCTTACCGTGTGTTTCTGCCAGCAGTCTCGCAAGCAGGGCCTCAGCTTCTTGTGAACGACAACCTCCTGCATGTCTTCCAAAGATGGGTGTTGACCCACCTCCTCCTCGAACGGGAGCATGTATTCATCTACAGGGCCTGGTGACACGCAAACACACGGGGAGATGTCACATTAACCTAGAATAATGTGACTAGGTCACGCAGAATGATGTGTCAGAATCTCACCATCTGCAGCGGTGCAGCGTGACGCCAACTCCCAAAGGACCAGGCCGAACGCGTACATGTCTATACGCAGGAACGAGTCTCGCTGAAAGTTGATGGCACCCTCTAGGACCTCAGGAGCCATGTAGCGCCGCGTCCCCACCTGCGTGTAACCAGGTCAAAGGTCAGTTTGTCAACAGAGATGTGAACTGAAGTTTGCAAGCAACGGAGGAGGAGGAAGGAAAGCATGACACTGCTTGCAGATGGGCTGAAATAGCGAAAAGTGATGCTCATCATTGACTGGTGTTGCTTACTGGGCAGATCAGCTCTGATCAAACCAAAACAGTGAACCGGTTCAAATGACATCAGGTCAGCATGTTTAACAATTAAATATTCAAAGAAAGGCCAAGTTGTGCTTCAGTCACTCAAAACATTGAAGCTGAAGGAAATTTTGAGATCCTGCAGAGATTCTTGTAACAGCTGGTCTGAATGGTCAAATTTCAGCTCTATTCTTGACCCAGACTGACACTATATATCAACCTCGGTCTAAAACTGGGTCCAGACACAGAGATGGATAATAGGTTATTTTGTTTGGGTTCAAATACAGCTTCATTTTAAGCATTTAATAAGACTTTCAACAAGAAGCAGCAGAGAAAAACATGAGAGCATCTTAACTCTAAGTAAATGCATTTATCCTGTAACCCTTATAAAATGTATAACCTCTGAACACTCACCAAGTCGGAGTTAAATTGGCATTTATGACACGCATGTTGAACACAAAAACTAGAATGTGCTCCTTTTTAAGTGAAATCTAGTCAGCATCTATTACAACCCCAAACGAAAGGTTCCTAAACTTGTGGAAGTCTTCTTTTTCAGTGTCTCTTCCTCATATCTGGTAATCCTCCTCACACCATCCATTTCTCCTCCACAAATGCTTTGGGTAGTCCAGACATTTGTGGAGAAGATGGATCTCAGTCCATCTTCTGTTGTGAACCTCAGCTCTTCTATGTACAAGAGTCTATCATTTCCTTCCCATGTGTCTCAGCATTCCACTTCCACTGAATGGAATCAGGTTGGTTATAACCCTGGTCTATACTGTTAAAGACGTTTCTCTTCTGCACTATCAGTAACGCTTGTTCTTGTGATGCTGCCTCAACCTGATTTCAACATCTTCTGTCTACCATCTGTACTGATGAGGATGATAGAACCCTAACAACCCTGTTACATCTGCCTAAACACATTTAACTTGGTCTCATAAGGATTTAGTCTGCATAAAAAAAGGTACCAGATTTATCAAATCAATGTCTTTCTAAACCACAGCCTTACTGCATGAAAATACAGGGTGTCCATAAAATCTCCTTACAATTTTATTACAAAAGCAAATAAAAGATAAATATGTGCAAAATATTGTAAAATGAGAATTAGATATTGAAGTTTTTTTTGTTTACTTCATTTAATTCACCTCTATGTGGACACCATTAGTTGCACGAAGTACCTGTTGCCTCATCAATGGTGCCAGTGGCATCAATAATCTTTTGCTTTAGGTCAGTAATGTCCCGTATCTTTGTCCGATAGACGGTATGTTTAACATTACCTCATAGAAAGACGTCAGGAGGAGTGATATCTGGTGACCGAGGTGGTCCATCCCTTCAATCCACCCGTCTGGAAATGTTTGATTGAGGAACCCACAAATGCAACGTGACTAAAAACTTTGAAAACCACTGAGTACAACAGAACAAATCTGATTCATACGTCACATCAGTTGCATTTGTTCTACATTTTTTAAATGGTAAAGAGACTTCATGGACACCTTATGTGAAGTGGATTTTGTGGTAAAATGGACAGAAATTCTTTTCCTCGTGATTTACTGGTCAGATCTAATATGAGCTGGTCTAAGGCGGTTGGTCATCAGGTTCAGGAAACACTGCCATGAACATTGTCGGCTGTTGCCACTTTTAAGTGGTTGCCTTCAGTGCATTCATGTGAGCGTAACGTCAGACTGTACCTGTCCGTGTGTGTCTCCTGCTGATTTCCCTGCTTCAAACTTGAGAGCGAGTCCAAAGTCAGCTATGCAGGCTGTCAGGTTACTCTTCAATAGCACATTCTTACTCTTGATGTCCCTGAGAAAGTATACACAATAAGTAGTAAGGAGCCACACTCGTCTTACTGTGAAACACAGCTGCAGAAAACGTGATCGAATGGTTACGCACGCACGTACCTGTGAGCAATGGAGGGTTTGTGGCCATCCTTGTGTCCCGGGATGTCTTCGTGGAGGTAGGCCAGGCCTCGGGCTGCTGTCTGAGCGATGTGGCACAGTTCATTCCATGACACCACGTTGGCCTTCAGGTAGTCCGTCAGCGATCCCTGGACACGGCAAAAAACACAATTATAACGCTAAGAGGGCCAGTGTTTATGTCTACTTAATCCAAAACTTTTGATCAGTCAATCAATCAATCAATCTTTACTTGTATAGCGCCAATCATAATCGCCGATTATCTCTAGGCGCTTCACAATTCAAGGCC
>JAQQAE010013661.1:0-12666 GCA_029823295.1 Pseudamia nigra | reverse complement strand
GCAGCTTTTTCAGTTTATTGACTGTATTGGTCAATTATGTTCATTCTCTTATTTCATTTTCTTTCCTATATTTATTTTCTTGATGATTTTGTTCTGTTTTCCTCATTTTCCTTGTATTTCTGTTTATTTTTTTATTCTTTCATTAACTTCTGAATTTTTTTTTATTAAATTCAATTTTATTCTTCATTTTTTGGATCATATTAGTTAGTTTTATTGCTTATTTTTATTTTGTTCATATTACTACTTCTTTATCTTTATTGTTTTTCTTTATTAATTTTGTCATTTGGGGCAATGTTTTGTGTTCTTTGTGTTCAATTTTGATTATACTGTTGCTTATTTTGATTTTGTTTTTAGTTATTGTTTTTACTTTTGGTCCAATTTTCAGTGTTTTTGTTAATTATTATGATCTTTATGTTCATTTCATAAATTACTTTGTTCATTTTGTCAGTTTTATTCATTCTTGTTTAATTTTCTTCACTGTGTTGCTTTTTAATACATGTTGTTGCTGATTTCTTTCATTTTCTGTTGCTTTGTTTCTTGTTTAATTTCCTTCATTTTCTTTTCTTAATTTTATGGACTGTTTTGCACCTGTATTCAATTTTAATCATAGTGTCATTCATTTTGTAAATTTTTTTGTCATGTTTCTTTTTCTTGTTCATTTTTTTCAATTTTCTTTATTTTCTCGAGAATTTCATTGATTTCTGTGTATTTTCTAGATTACTTTGTTTATTTTGTTGCTTCATAACATTTCCAGGAGGATGCGTAGATGACCGACTACAGCCGGCTACACATGAAGCATCACAACTGATGCCATCTCAACTCTGAGTCCGGTTGTCTAGTACACGATTGAACGTACCTCGCACACAGCTGCAGATTGACACCACGACTCGTGCCTGGTAACGACCGGCCGGCTTAAAATGACAACATCTAGTTTCATCCTTGGTTTTAGATTGTATGTGATTGCTAATGTTGTGCAGGATTCAATTAAATATCGCCACAATAAGCGCATGTAGGATTTGCTGCAGAATTAATACCAAAATGGAAAAAGCACATAGTAAATGATGAGCACTTGATCCGCTTTCTGCTTTCATTTAGTCTAATTTGGAAATTCTCAACCAACATTTTCCGTGAAACCTCTCCTCCATATAAAACTGTAAACAGCCCAGTTGTGCATCAGAAGTTGCTGGGAGAGACGACAATGAATCAGACTAAGATGAAGCTGTGCACACAGACCATTTCTTTCCTAATGAGTGACATATTTACCACAAGTCTTCCGTTGGGTGACTTCAAACTGAGTGGACAGGAGGGTGACTGTGTGTTCTTTCAACCTGTAAAACACATTATGGGAAGTATTTCCTCATATGATAATTGCTTTGTAGCTGTATTTAATGAGAGTTTGAAAGCTCTCATTAAATAACTGAAACATAAATGTATAAATCCATTAATTAATACTGTGGGGGGGAATTCATCACCCTCTAAAGAGAGCCTATACAGTATATGTACAGTAGCTTTTAGTAGTTCTTATTCTTTTTATTTATGTAGCATTTAGTTGTTTTTATGTTTCTATCTGTTCTTTTTGTTTTCTCAAGGGATCCCCCCACACTAGCAACTCTGTCTGGTCCAGGGTGTTGCACTGGTCGCCCTGGCATGGACAGTTGCAGAGTATTGCACCATGGCCTTAACAGTGTGGGCCTGTCTGTCCTGGTTGGAAAGGATCCCTGTGGCGGCGCTCTGTGTAGTCATGGGAAGGGGTGAATCTCAATCTGGATGACCCCTAAAATTATGTTTCTTCACCTGGTTCCTCAGTGCCAAGCCATATTTATACTCCTTTAGAAACAGAGACTGTGTGTGAGTGGGGGCAGGGTTCTGTATTTATTTATATATTCATGAATTTATCAGGGCATTGAGTATTAATGAACATTTACATGTAAATATGCCAGATTGTAGCCAAAGCTATTTTCCATCTGTAGTCCCTAGGCAAGTTAATGTTTTAAAAAAATATGAATGAACAAGCCTTACAAATAGTAACCTCACGCCAACCCACCGACTCACAGAATACATACATGCATGCTCTAAAATAATAAAATACGTGGTGTGTATCCCCTCCTTGAAACACCACCTTATTATGGTGGAGGGGTTTGTGTGCCTGGGTGTGCCAGGAGCTATGTTGTCAGGGGCAATTCACCCCTAGTAGGGTCTCCCAAGGCAAAATGGTTCTACAGTAGGTGACAGGTCAGACAAAGAGAGATTCTGAAAATCCTTATGAAACACCTGGGGGTCCCCCCAGAGGAGCTGGAGAAGGTGGCTGGAGAGAGTCTGGGCTTCTCTGCTTGCGCTGCTGCCCCAACAACCCTGACCAGGATAAGCAGAAGATTATGGATGGACGGGACTGCGTGTGGGCACAGAGGGGTGTGCATTTAATATGTGAAGGCTGGCATACACTGTGCGATTTCAGACCCCATTCAGATTGGCTCTGCAGCAGTGTGTGCCCCCAGCACTTGTAAGCACCTGCAGCCAGAGATTGTGCCTGGGGTAATATTAGAGTCCCCTATGTGTGTGTGTGTGTGAGTGTGTGTGTGTGCGTGCGCGCATGTGTGTAACAGACAGCAGATGTGCCAGGTATGCTCCAAAAGGAAGAGTGAAAATAAGGAAAAACAAAAGTGAAACCCACAGAGGTGGGGAAAAAAAACAAAAAACAGCATTTCTGCCCAGTATTGACTGAAAAAGAAGGTTTGGAATGTCTGATCTCACTTGTGCAGTGTATTATGTCCCAATCACATTTTGCATTCAAAATGCTTGCACAGTGTACTAAACTTCATGTTCACACATTACAAAAAAATATGCCAGCCTTCAGGCAGTTTATGCTGCTTTCATGTATGAAATGTGTTCTACAAATAAAATTTCGATTTGAAGTCCCACCCCTTCCAGTTTTGACCCATGGTACCTAAGTCCTGAAAAAAAACTGCATTATAGATGAGCGGAAGGTAATTTCCTGATCCCAACTGAAATCTGTGAATTTAAAAGATGACCTTACATTTTGTGACAGAACTGTTGAGATAAAAGACTGTGGAAGCATGAAATTATGAAGACTACAAACATGAAGTGATGTGGTGTGCTCAGTGGATGTTGATGTACAGTACTGAAGTAAACTGCTCAGCGCACATGAAAGTGATTATTTTTGTTGCTGTGGAAGGGTTAAGACTGGAAAGCACCTGTGAAGCCTATTACACACACACACACACGCACACAGGGAGGCACGTACAGTACACACTCCCATAGACACATTCACTGATATGCCCACATATTTCCACACATGCACATAATCATACACTGCTCCACACATCTCTTGACACTCACAGACCTGCGGAGGTGCAGAGACAAGAAGACAAAGGAAGGAACAAAGCGGAGATTATGAAGTAACCTTATATAGCTGGGTGTTGAAGTTTTTACATATTACTCACATGTGTGAATAAATCATATACATGTGAACATATAAACATGTGGAAATAAATACTTAAAAAAAAGAGGATGTGATGCAGCAAAAGGTAACATGTCAATCTGGAAGGATTTGACTTGCAAAAGATATAATACAAAGAAACAATACATATTGGTATCTAATCAAACTCATTTGGAGTTTTTTTTTAATTATTGTCTTTGATTAACCTATAATAAAATTCTTACAAAAATATGTGTAAAACAGCAGGAGTGTGTTCAAGGGGAAGGGTTATTTCAGGCCATCTTTGGACACTACAGAGTGGGTAAAAAAAATAGTTGGATCTGGAAAATTTGTGACTTTCAACACATGATGTAAGCTGAAATAAGAGTAGAGGGGGCAGTCTTTGATGGGTAAAGTTTACCCCACAACAATGAAGTAACAGTCAAAATTTTGATATGATGTAATGTTGTAATTTCTTAAACCTATGAAAAAGCACCTTGTGGGAGTTGTGATGTGTTACTGACGCATTTGAACTGCTCTAATTTTGTTGTTGATAATAAAATACTTGCCTGGAATTTTGACTTCTCCTGAAGTTTTTTTGAAAAGTGAATCAACCTAAGATAATAGTTGTACATCATATGAGCTAAGATATCTGTTCTACTTAATCAGAAGTCGTAGCTTCCCTCCACAATCTGTTCAGAGCTGCTGAAGAGTCTCCGCAGGTCCAGAATGATTCCCACTTCTTTCACGACTTTATTCTCAAAGATCAAGGTTAAAATTGCTGAGTTAATGGCTATTTGATGTCGTACACCGTAGGTACATCACGTAAGAGGGGTTGCCATGTGTACTCACACAAAACCAAATGATAACTCACCACTTGTGAGAGAAAATGCAACTTTCTTGCTTTGTAATAAACAAACAACGTAGTCTATGTGTAAAGTTCCAAAACTCCGACGAGAGGCAATGGAAGTGAGCTAGACTTGGGCTCTCCATGACAATAAAATGTGCATTTGTCTCCACTAATGAAACATTTGTCGCATACTATGTTTGTTCCTTTATTTTGCTGATATTTGCGGAATACTTTGTCTATTTGCGCTCACTCAGGTTTTTAACATGCAAATTTCCATTTATGCCCTTGGATGCAAACATTTATATACAGTTTAAGATGTTAGTTCATGATTAATTTCACAATTATTAAAACGATTTAAAAAAAAATAATTTAATTTAATTTCTGTGGCCTAGTGTTTACATTCAACATGCCACTAAACACCTACATTTAAATAAACTTCTTTCGTGTTTAGTGTTCTTTAATACTTGTTACATTTAAGAACAGCTAATTACAAGTTTCAGTCGTCAGTAAAAATGTGATTATCCGCAATTAATTACAACACATCGTGGGATAAATTTGTTCCTGCTATTAATTGCTTGACAGCCACAATATATTTCTCCTGAGACTTGTTTGGTGCACCTTAAACACAACTTTTTTTTTTGCTCCTTTGGTTTGGAGGCGAGACATGATGCCACTTGTCACTTTCACTCCTTTCTGTGATGTGCAGGGGTGATATTTCTCATCTGTGAAAAGAACCTTCAAGATGCTTAGCGATATCCTTTACTCTTCTCGTGCACTTAGAGCTGTTTTTTGTCACTTTAACAGATGCCTTCAGCTGCAGAAAGCACCCAAAGAATGTGACCACGCTGCTATGTAATCAACATAATTGGTAAAAGTGCTTTATGAAAGTGGTCCACAGAGTTAAAAACCACTAAATATGCTAATGCATTTTATCTTCTGTCAAGCTTTGGGTTGAATCGATTGATTAATTATATAATCAAGAGGCTCACGTCCCTGATGCACGTCTGCTTGTGCATACATGCATGTATTCACATTGGACCATTTCTGCAAACCTCTGCTCGCTCTCTTTGCTGTTTTCATCTGTTGCCTCAGCCACAAGAGAGTGTATGCGCTCTGATGTGTGTATGCATGCATTAGTGTGTGTATATCACTAAGCATGTCCCACCTCTGTCTGAGATCAATTAGACATGTGCGCCGGCCAGTACAGGAAATTTTAATTATGCCTGCAGATGTTGGCAGTGTGGCACAGAGGCTGTCAGCTGGCTGAGAAAGCCTCCGAGGCACGTACTGTATTTAAAGAGACTCTCTTAGCCCATGATACAGCCATTAGGCCCTGTAGAGTGAGGGGAGGAGAGAGAGAGTGAAAGCGTGATGCAGAAATGTTCGGTCCCCACTGGAATGATTCGACTGTTGCAGCACAGATTAAAGATCACACCTCGAATTTCTGAAATCAAGCAGAGGACTGATACATTGCAACCTTAAAAATCTTGATAAAAAAGTGAAATTATACCAACGAAGCATGAGTATTGACTGTGCTCTGATTAGTTTAATTGTCCTCATTAACTCCTCATTAGCACAGAGTCTCCGTTTTACATTTGTAAGTAGCATAGATTGTGTATTTTGCAGCGAAGTCATCTACTTTGCCTTTCCAATGTATCAAATTTTCTACTTACCACTAATTAGCACTTGCACACAGCTCCATTCTAATTGCCCCATTTGGTAAGTAGCAATAAAGGGAGAATCTAAATTCAAAGTCAGATTTGTTTGGGATCATTAAAGACTGAAACAGCGCTGAAATTTAGTCAGAGGAACCTTCAGGCAAGGGTGGTTTTAAGTTTTAAAGGGCCCAAACGGTGAAAATGTTGACTTATTGATTATTTATCCCTTTTAGGGAAATTCAGTTGACAATCTCTTAGGTAAAAAAGATCAAATTGAGATTGTCACAGTGCTCGTCTGTGTCCTGCATTATTCTGGACAATAACCACAATACATACGCCGTGCGCATATTCTGTCTCTTTTACTCCTCCTTCCACCAGACACAAAGTGCCACACGCACACACACACACACACACACACACATACATACAAATGCCAACCACTTACCTCTGTCTGTTGTATACATTTCGACCCCACTCCACCTGTAGAGCCATGAGGGGTTACACTTCTGGACTCTGCACAACCATTTCCCCTCCATAACTTCACATAGTAGCAGACATACACCTTCACACACATCCACTGTGGCTTGTCACAAGGTCCAAAACATTGCTGACGTCACAGGTACACATACAGTATATAGCGTTGTGCGCAGGAATATTAAAGGTGACATGTACATACATCACAAGTCACCCCAATTATTCAATTAACGCAGTAAAAACACATAATTCAACTCATAAAACCAATCTGTATTTTGTTCATTGTTTACATGTTTATTTACTGGTTTACGGTGGTGCATAATGTAAAAGTATTGTGAATGGTGCATTTTGTGTATGCTTTGTTGCAATGGTTAGGGGTTTCTTGGACAATAACAAAGCTACACAGAACTGGTTGATGATCGAGTGGAAAACTATGGTAAAATGTGCAGCAGGATGTTCTTGAAAGACCATATCCTTGATGCTCATCTTGATAAATTCAAGGAAAATATGGGGGCATACTCAGAAGAGCAAGGTGAGCACTTCCACCGAGATATAGTGGACTTTGAACACCACTACCTAGAAGCGTGCAATGGAAATATGATGGGGAGTTATGTTTGGGAGCTGATTCATGAACGTGATTTACAGTAGAGTTGCAAATCTAGAAAAACTGCTCATTTCTAAATATTTGACAGCTGATGTGTGAAAAAGATTACCATAGCAGTCACAAATCTTGGAAAAAACACTCCCTTCTAAACTTTTGGTTGTTTTGTATACACTCATAATAAATACCTGTAAATCTTCATATACAGTTTACATTTTCATAATAAATACTTGTAAATTTTAATTTACTGTTTTATTCAGACGTCATGTACATGACATGGTGAAGATTTGCCTGTTTTTACTTAGTAACTATGTAAATGTCCAAGTTTCATTACCCAGGTCACAAAATAAAAGTTTGAAGGGAACAATGGCCATTTTCCATACTTTTACAATATAAGCAATCAGGAAATAAACCTTATTACTCAGAAACAAAATTTGTGTTACATGGACACCTCTAAGTGGAAGCAGAGCTAAATATCCAAAAATAAAATCAAATTGGAACACTGTTTTGCTGAGACTCTTACCAAAGTCTTTAATAGACACTTAATAGACACTTAAAAGCAGCACAAAGTGTACTGAGTGTTAAGACATGGGACCTTTAAAGATGGAGTAAGCTGTCATGATGAAGGTTGCTGATTTTTGACCAGAACAGCTGCTGGAATTTGAAAGTGCTGGGTTGGAGTGTTTTTCATACTTTCAGCGAACATGTGCAGAATGATGTTGCAGACGAACATGCTTTCCTTTTTCAGGCAGTGTTTACATATTCACAGCTGCCCTATTTGGATGGAGGAGCTCCCCAGAGGAAGGCAAAATTAGCAAAATAACACTAGCCTTATTATCGTGGCTGGATACAAGGAAGGCTGAGATGCTGCCAAGAACGTCTGGCAAGTCTTGTTATGCAAAGATATAAAAGTGTACACATAAAGACAAGGGATGCATAAGTGGTTCGGAAGTTTTAATTCTACCAGTCTGTGGAGGATTGCAGTGTTTCTGCCTTTTGTTTATGAGGGCCAGAGGGAATAAGGCTAGCTTAACTTCCCAGATACACCACCTTGTTTTCTGTCACACTTGCTCACACAGTAACTACACACAGCCACAAAAGCAATCTAGGTCATCTTTCATCATCTGGTTGTGCTCAGGCAGAGGGATGAGCTCTGAGTTAAGTGGACAGAAAGTCAGTGCGCCGAAACTGAAAAAGTGAAATCCAGCTAGTGGGTGCTGCTAATGATGGTGCATTGCAATATCATTACATGAACATTATCTGCCATGTTTAGTATAGGAGAAAGACACACTGCCAGGTCTGAGAACATTCCATCTATCCAAGCTGCGGGTCATTTTCTTCTACATCTGTGGTCTAGTTTCACTTCTGCAGCTGACACATAAAATAAGATCAGTGTGAGCTATGCAAGAAATGAGCACCAGCAACAAAAGTGAAGTTATCTTCATTCAGTGAATGTTTTCAGCAGTATGAAAGCTTTATTTTTACCTTTGAATAATCACCAGGAATGAATATGTATACAACTAAAACAGCCAAGTAGAAAATATTTCAATTCAACTGAATTCAAATGCACTTATTAAATCATGATCAAAGATTATTTCTAGGTATTTTATAATTTAAGGCCAAAGCCTCTTTGGAATATGGAACACTTCTGGACATATTC
Organism: Pseudamia nigra; assembly: GCA_029823295.1. Lineage (NCBI taxonomy): Eukaryota > Metazoa > Chordata > Actinopteri > Kurtiformes > Apogonidae > Pseudamia > Pseudamia nigra. The sequence continues at coordinate 3,987 of JAQQAE010013661.1, read as the reverse complement.
ACATCCAAATAACTACAAATTAAACCTGAAGCCTAATTAAAAGGGTCATTATGTTACAAATGCATATGATATGCTAACATCTAAACATCCATCCATCCATTTTCTACCCCTTAATCCTTGTGAGGGTTTTTGGTTGTGGGAGGAAGCCGGAGAACCCAGACAGAACCCACGCAGACACGGGGAGAACATGCAAACTCCACACAGAAAGGCCCCACCACCCGGTGTTGGGATTGAACCCAGGACCTTCTAGCTGTGAGGCACGAGTGCTACCCACTGCACCATCTAAACAAGCAAGCAAAAAAAAAAAATATGTTTGAGGATTTTATTAAAACAAACCAATGAACAGCTGAAAAACAGCTGCTCTATTATGTAAAATGCAACTCACTAAATGCATCTGGCACCTAAGCTGAGGTATCCCTCTCATCTACAGAAAATGAAGAGCGATTCATTGTGATACTGGATGTATGTTTCAGGCAAATATTAATTAAATAAAAATGACTCATACTCTGCATATCTCAAAGCATGTTGAATAGGAGCCAGCTACATACTGTCTGTGCTGAGAAACCAATAATAATAATCCACTAATCTGAAAGTAAATTGAATATTTGACGTGCAGTTTCACAGTGTAAACACATTTTCGGGAGTAATAGAAATCTGCAGGCGTTTGGAAGTTTCTGATGAAATCTGCAGCGATAAAAACTCAGTTTTAATACATTTTGTTCCCATCGCCGAGGATTCAAAATGAGAGACTATGTAACCTAGATTAGAATGGCATCGGAGAACTCACAAAGCCGAAAGAGAGGAAATGGATGGAAATAAACACACCGCAGATTTCACAAGCCGTTGACATTTTAGTGAAGGCAACACTGACAATGGATACATCATAGACGAAGCGTCATAAGCAGGAATGGGTTGTATTTAAATCCATGCCAGCTATCAGCATTAGTCACCCCTTATGTGTCCTACATAGCCAAGCCCTTTGACTTATTTTACATTGCCATTTCTTTTTGCCACAGGAGTACGTCTGTGTTTGTCAAATCGCTTTCCAGACTGGTACTCCTGACAAATCACGGAAATCAGCAGCTTTGTTTTTGACTGTTGCACCTGCATTCGGAGCACAGGTGACGTGGCCTCTTTGACTCATTGTTTAGTATGAAAACTCTCAAACGGTTGCTTTTCACAACTGACATTCATTGTAGTCTGACCTGACTTCAGAGCTCAGGGGTCGGTAGGCTTTACGATTTAAGGAGCCATTTTTAGGCGGAAAGTAAAACTGCACGTGTCGAGAGCATCATGTCATGTACCGCGTCATATGATGCACATTATAGTTGCAACCTGTCATTTTGTTTACTATTTTGTTCATTTATATTCATTTAGTGTCGTAACTTACTTGTATAACTTATAATTTATATAATTGTTGTCTTTTGTGTAATTACATGATACATTATTGTTCATTTTATTAATTACTTGGACTAAGTTGGTGTATTTTGTTAATGCTGTATATTGAGAAAATAATCAAATATACCACATAAATGAAGAAAAAAATAATAATAAAAAAGAACAAAAAAGAAGCAAAAATATTTTTTTTTAAATCAATAAGCTAAATCAACAAAAAAAATCATTAAAAAATGAGCAAACTCATCACAAAACTAAGCAAAAACTATTAAATAAAGTGCAAATTGAAAAAAGGAGAAAAGAGAAAATTACAAAATGTAAAAAAAATACATACTACTATGCAAATTTAATTTAAATATATGAAGGAAATCAACAAAACTGAACAAAAGCATGAAAATGAACAAAAATGAACCGTATAATAGGAAAATTAGAAAAATAATTTCATAAAATGAATCAGATTAAACACAAAAATGAAACATGTCATTCTGAAAATGAACACATTAAGCACAAAAAATCTAATGTATTTTTATAAGCTAATACAGTACACAAACATAAAAAATGTAAAAAAAAATGAACAAAATAATGCAAAAACCTATAAAATGTATTTTTATAAGCCAGAAAAGATAAAAGGGAAGATAAATAAAATGAAAATATCCAAAGACTGCACCTAATAACCCACAAAATAAGCAAAACATTAGTGAAAAAAATGATTGTTAACATGAGAGAAAAGCATTTGAACCTTAATGTGTGTGCACCACACACAGTGAACCCACTTTATGGTCCCCGATCCACAAGTTGAGAACCACTGCTCTGTTCCACTGGGACCACATTTGCCCTGGTGACTGTGGGAGAAAGTAGCATGGCTACCACATTTGTGCATTTCACTTGACCGATTGCCGGTACATGGATGCCTCACTCTCCTGGGTGCACGCAGAGGCAGCCCCACGAAGGGTTTGGGGACAAATTACATATTGGTTTTTCTTTGCTATGGTGCTTCATTGATTAAATATTCACAGACGCACTGGAGCTGGCAACAAGCTCCATCAAAGCTGGGACGAGCTATCGCCTTGCTTCCCCAGACACTGTTTTTAAAGGTCTCACATCTTAATACTTGTCTGTGTGTCTTATACAGTATGTGCCTATTACAGGAAATACTGTATGTCTGTACGGGTGTTAACGAAATAAAGTGTGCTGATAAGTGCTCACTTATCCAAGTGTCTCTTTCTGTTTGTATTGTACCAGCCCACATTTTATAGTACAATGATCTGACTTGCTGAACAGTATATCTTTTCAAAGCTGACCTAGGATCAGACTCAGGGCATACTATACTGTACTGTACGTCAGACCAGGGTTACATCACAGCAAGGCAAGGCAGGTTTATTTATAGAGCACAATTCATTCACAAGGCAATCCAAAGTGTTTTACAGTTAGATCAAAGAAGACATAAAATCAACACATAAAACAAAAAATTAATTAATTAACAACATTAAAAGCTGAGAGTGCAGAAAATATACTTTCAGGTGTCATATGCACAGGTAAACAGAACTGTTTTCAGCCTGGATTTGAACATTGTCAGAGTTGAGGCCTGTCACATCTTTTGGTCGTCTGTTCCAGGTTTTAGCTGCATAAAACTGAAATGCAGCCTCAACATGTTTAGTCCTGACTCTGGGAACCAGCAGGAGACCACTTCCTGATGTTCTTAGGGTCTGAGGTGGTTCATATGGCTCTAACATGTCAGAGGTTTACTTTGGTACTAAACCATGAAAAGACTTGTACACAAGCAGAGTTGTTTTAAACTCTATTCTCTGAGTGACAAGAAGCCAGTGCAGAGACCTGAGCTAATGGACTAATGTGGTCGTATTTCCTGGTCCTGGTCAGGACTTGAGCTATGGTACACACCCCCTTTAGAGGGAAAACAAATGAATTCAATGTAAAAAAAAAAAAATGGTACAAAGCAAAGCTTTAAAAAAAAAAAATCAACAGAATGAAATTAGTTTGCAAATTGTCCTAAAACATGTCTAGCTCCTATTAGTGACCTTGCCTGCATTACAACAAGCTAGATATCATGAAAAGTTGAATTTGACCAAACTTAAATCATGCCCGTACAGCCTCCTAGCGTCATGTTGTTGCAATGACCGGACCCAGTGGCCAGACATGTCCTACTAGATTTTTATGTTGTTGAGTCTCCAGGTAAGCAAATTGAAAAAGTGAAATATGTCACTGAATCCTGTAACAGTCAGCGTGCTTGTTACTGTTGGATAGTAGGCTATGTAGCAATAGTTAGCAAAGCCACCGGCTAGCAGCAAATAGCCATTAGACCGGTAAGTGTAATTAATACACTGCACTGATTCACACATAGTGTGTTACAGGAATTTACACAGTAAACAGAATGAAAAGTTATAAATAACTGGAGAAAGATGTTTCTATTTATTTGTTTATTATATATCATGTGTTTGCTACATGTAGGTGTATGGACATACAGTGGTGCCTCGGATACCAACAGTAATCCGTTCCCGCGTCACGGCCTGTATCCGAATCAGTTGTTGTCCGATGCAACTTTTTCCATAAAAATACATGTAAAACCAATTAATC